>JAIUZE010010217.1:0-34904 GCA_022085475.1 Heliosperma pusillum
AAACCAATACAAAGAAAATAAGAAATAAGCAATGCTTACCACTATCGTCAGTACGCCAGTCTCTGGTGAACAAACCCGGAGTACTCATCACCAGGAAGCAGGAGGGCGTCCTCACTCGCAGCGGCCAAGTCACCCTCTCTCTCAGCATTAGAGGGCTCCCTAAATATCTAACCCCGTAGGATCGATGGGGACCGTAAAGGTGTCACGGGAGAATTGTCGGGTCAAACGCTCACCCAGGTACCACACGGGTCCCATGGGCGTCCTCAGCAACAACCGACTTCACCTCCTAGGACGTAGGACCTCGGCCACGAAATTCGGAATATCCTTGTAGTCCCCCCAAGGTCTAGGAACCCCTAAAAATAAAGAAACAAGAAAGTGATTCCTATGATCAATTCCAAAAAGCAAAAGGGCCATTCCTACGGTCATTAAAAGACAGAAAAGAAGAAATCAAGATACTTACGTGATCCAACAGTAGGGCATTCACGTCCCTCCGACAGATATCGTAAGAAGAATGCTGGCTCTTCCTACGACACATCACTCAGTCCCTCAGAACAGGGTACGCCCACAGCTCCGGCTCCGTCCTCTTGGGCGCGAACCCCGGAAAATAGGAGTACACCCACGCCTAAAAACAAAACAATAATCGTTTAACAACAAATATCGATCTTTCGATCAAATGCAAGATAAGTTAATCAACTCATACCAAAAGAAAGGTCCATACCTCTAGCAAGAACCCGGGACAAACAGTAGCAGCGGAAGTCTCCTTCTCGATCAGCTTTGGTCTAACCATGGCCCTCATGTAGCGGGTGAGGACCGCAAAGCTAGGAGTAACCTAGTCCTACCGACCCAGGCTACTCAAGTCAGACAGAAAGGGAAGAAGTTTCGTCGACAGCCTCTCCCCCTTGTCTTCGAAGTAAATCGAAGACAAGAATCCCCGCAGCCAAAGTCGAGCCCTTTCCCCAGCTGTACAAGGAAGAGGAGGTACCATCTCTCCACTTATCCTCACTATCGTCTGAGTCCTACCCGCAAAGTTGTCCTTGATATTAGTGCTCGGAACCAACCCGGGAATGGTAGCCACCCTTGTCGGCAGGTTCCAGCCTATCAAACTCCTCGCCTCCTCCGAGTCAAACCTCATAGCCGTCGACGGCCACTCTAAAGACTCATCTCCGCACGGCACACCAGAAATCATGCCGTAGTCCTCCAAAGTGACCCCGACCTCCCTAAAAGGCATATGAGAGGTCGAAGTCGTATCCCAATACCGATCAAGAAAGGCCCGAATCAGGCTAAGGTTAGCCCGAATCTTCCTCGCCTTGATCATCCTCCAGGCCCTAACCAGGTCTATGTTGGAGCTAGTGTCCTCCACAGTTAGTGTGATAACGTGTATAAATCTCTTACAGGTTCACAGGGTATACTTAGTATTCTTATCAGTTGATTAACGTTTATCGATAACGGTTGGCTTGCTAGAAGTTTGACGTTATTGTCATTTTAATGGCGGTGATCAACTAGTCCCTAAAAGTCACACCTAAAGGATGTGTTTGAGAGATATGATTATATGAAAAATATAATCATATTGATGCCTTATATGACTAAAAGGTTAGTCGATGTATATGACTAAAAGGTTAGTCAATGTAATGATGATACGATTATTTAATACGATTAAATAAAATTAGCTGAGACGAATTAAATGTTAATTCGTAATTGAATATAAACTGTTATATCTAAATGATGTATATAATGTAATTATTTAATACGATTAAATAATGTAAGCTTAAACGAATTAAATGTTAATTCGTAATTAAATATAAACTGTTATATTGTCATAATAAATGATGTCAGATCAGTATTAATAAATCGACTACAAGATGTTGTATGGACTTATTAATATGTGACAACATAAATGACAATAATAATACATACACATTTTATACATTAAATAAATAAATAAAAAAAAGCTAACAACCTAAAAACAAGTAGAGGAAAAAGAGGGAAGACTCATCCCTTACCTCTACTACTGGGACGGTTAAAGAGGAGGAGATGAGAAAAAAAATTCAGATTTTCATCATCTCTTTCTCTACATTACTTATCATTACTTTTCACAAAAATTATTAGTAATTTTTGTATTGATTCTAGCACAAGAATAGGCATTTCTCGGAGCATCTCGGGTGCAACGATTAGGAGAATATTGATCTCGATATTTGTGCTTAGGCCATATTGCTAGGACCGAAGGTTGATTCTAATCTCTATGTTTTATATTATGCATTTCGTTTATGACTCGCATTTCATATATTTTGATTTCGTTATAATCCTTAAATTTCATGATGAAATATACCGATATTTCTCACAAGTGGTATCAGAGCTTAGGCTACGAAATTATTTTATAAGATTTTTCATAAATAATGAAATATTGAATTAAAATTTTTCTGAAAGTTTTTTTTTGTTTCGGCTCAAATTTTTTTTTCGACCGTGTTATTTTGTTTTTATTCTTATTTTCATTTTGATTTATTGATATTGTTATTTTAAAATGTTAAGATGACAATATGATAAATTTGTAGATGTTTTAATTTAATAAGGATTAAATTAAAATGGAAATGGAAATTGTTATGTATGTTTATGAACATTTGTTTTTGCTATATATTTTCGGCTTACATGATGTTAAATTGTTGTTTTGCATCATGATTCATTAATTTTAATGATGTTCAAATCATTTCTGATTATTCCACTATTAAGATAATCGATTTAATCATAATTTAGATATTCATTTTAAAATGTTAAATTGAATCATCTAGTCTGTATCAATGTTAATAATGATTAAATGTTGATAATTGTACCGATCTTGTAATATTAGCAACATCAAATTAAAATGTTTATTTTGTATGTAATTTTTTATTATATATATATATATATAACGCGACTGTTTTATAAAAAAAAATATTTGATTCGGTTTTTTTTTAATTTGGCCGAATATTTTTTATGCATTATATTGATAATGTATGATTGTTGTTGTGAAAAAGTTCACAATTATTGGATACCCAATTATTTTAAAATGGTTTAAAATAATGTTGGATTAATTCATATTATACGATAATATGAATTAAAATTGGATTATGTTTGATTGGAATTATTGTGAGTAATTTAGGAATTGTCACATAATTTTGATCATTTTAAAATAGGTGGTTTGGATAAATTACTCTACATAATTAAGGAATTATGTCTTGAATGACTAATTTATTGTTGATGCATTTTATTTTGTTGAATGATTTGTTGAATGGTTTATTTACGTATTTTTGCAATTGGTTGTAATTTGTATTACCTAGTGTGGCCTTAGTTGATTATGTTTTCGTAATGATGGAAACATGATCTTGATGTAGTTTTGAGATCTCGAATCTCCTTTTGTTTTCTTTGAAATTATGTTTTTAAATTAGAATGTAAATAGGTTTATATTTTGTAATTTATTAAATGTAATTTGAGAAGACTAAAGACGGAGATCGGATTGCTCACTCCCGCTACATGGACCAAGATGGAACATCAAGACAAGCTTTTCGGGTCCAATTATGGATGGATTCCAAAGTTGTATTTTGTTCATTTTGGTATATAGGCCACACTAGGACTTTGTAATTTTACGTATTTTTCGTTCTTGTTGCTTTTCTTCACATGATAGATAGTGCATCATATTCCGCCTAAACCAAACCACCTACTAAAAATGCATGAAAATTGACTCATATAGTTTGGATGTTAGTTATCATGGACATAAAGATGTCACACGAATTTTAAGCCATCATCTTAGTTTATTCATTCTCGCATGCTAGATATTCGTTCACTTAAAATGAATTAAAATAAAGTTGATGGGATCTTCCTCTAAAACCTAAAATTGAGACTAGTCTTTATAGGCCAAACTACTATGAATCCCTTCTTCGTCGGTAGGCATATAGGACCTTACTCTCCATATGACCCCTTCTACGTTGGGTAAGTAGTATGTGTTGACTTATTTTACCTCAACATTATAATCCGAAGAGTTTCTCGTGATTATGATGGACTAAAGATAGAAATTTATCGACCAAGAATTATAAAGGTAGAATTAGCCAAGTGGTTGGCTTATCAATTTATAGATAATTGAGTCTTGGGATCATTTATATAATTCTTGAAGGAGGTCAATTTTATAAATGCTCGAGTCTTCGCATTAAACAAGTTTTGCACTAGACTTAATTCATATCGATGAGTATGCTTATTATGTTTTTCTTATTTTTCGCAGTGTAGAATTCGTTTTATATTGATAATACTGCTTATAACAAATGGCTGGCCATAATGATGTCCCTATGCCAAGTGACACACTAGCACGCGAGTCCTGGCTTAAAACTTTCATGGACCACATGAATCAGTCCACGCGACTGAAGAATGACGGGTCCAACTTTGCGGACTGGGAGGCGGCATTACGGAATGCTGCCATTGCTGAAGGCAAGCTCAAGTACTTGACTGAGCCAATACCGCCAAACCCAGGCCCCAATGCGAGAGCTAACGAGTCACTTGCTTATAGTGACTTCGTTATGGAAGCGGGTGCGATAAAGAACGTACTCATCTTTGCAATGGAAACCAATTTGCAAAGACGCTTCATTCCCCAAGGTGCAAATAAGATTTTTATCACGCTCACTAACGAATTCTCAAAAGCACCGAGAATCGTTACTTATGAGCATACATGTCGCTTCTTTGAGGCGAAACTCCATAAGGGCCAACCGGTTAGCCCACACATTCTTGATATGATTGAGAATGTCGAGAAACTGGAGGCGCTTGATTGCAAAATCAGTGAGAGCATAGTCATTGACCGTATGCTTCATTCACTTCGTGATGGTTTTGCCCTTTTCAGGGCAAATTACTACATGAATGACATGAGGAAAAGTCCTCATGAGCTACACTCACTTCTCGTACAGACCGAGAAGGATCTGAAATTGAGTGGGAGCATGAAGCAAGATGTTCTCATGATTTCCAACAAGAACAAAGGTAAGGGCAAGGCTCACGTCGACCTAACTGTAGGGAAGCCAAAGTTTAAGAAGTCAGGAAAGGGTAAGAGTGGGCCTGGTGAGACTAGTAGCTCACAAGGCAAGGCAAAGAGCAAGGACAGTAACATTGAATGCCACCATTGCCACAAGACTGGGCATTGAAGGAGGAACTGTCCCGTGTACCGTGAGGACATAAAAGCAGGCCGTGTCACTCCTGTTTGTATGTCATCTTATATTCATATGATTGAGATTAACCATGCAAGTTTCGGAACTTGGGTACTTGATACAGGTTGTGGTTCTCATCTGTATAATCATTTGCAGGGCCTAAGAAACATCACACCTTTCGCAAAGGGTGATGTGGACCTGCGACTCGAGAATGGAGCAAGAGTTGCTGCAGTCTCAATAGGAACATATGTAATCCAACTCCCGAGTGGATTTGAGTTGTATTTATATAACTGTTACTATGTACCCAGTTTATCTAAGAACATTAAATCTGTTTCTGTGCTTGATAAAGACGGTTTTTCATTTTCAATTAAAGACAATAGCTTTATTTTCTCTTTGAATGAAATGATTTATGGCAAAGCAGTTTCCATGAATGGCATTTATATCTTAGATCAAACCACAGACATATTACTTGTGAATAATAAGAAAGTAAAGGTTGGTGACAAAGATCAATCTTATCTATGGCACTGTCGTATGGGACACATAAATGAAAAACGTGTAAAGAAGCTCATTGAGAATGGGACTATCTCCCCATTTGATTTCGAATCATTTGGCACGTGTGAATCATGTCTTATCGGCAAAATGACTCGAATTTCCTTCAAAGGTGTTGGAATTCCTGCTAATGACCTATTACGACTCATACATACTGATGTATGTGGACCTATGTCAATCAATGCAAGAGACGACTATAGATATTTTATCACTTTCACTGATGATTTGAGTAGATACGGATATGTCTACTTAATGAAGCATAAAAGTGAGTCCTTTGAAAAGTTCAAGGAATTCCAGAATAAGGTTGAGAACCATGTGGGAAGAAAGATTAAAGCACTTCAATCAGATCGTGGTGGCGAATATCTTTCAAAAGAGTTTGATCAACACCTTAAAGACTGTGGCATAGTATTACAGTTAACTCCACCTGGAACACCTCAATTAAATGGTGTGTCCGAACGGAGAAATCGAACATTACTTGATATGGTTCGATCCATGATGAGTCACACGGTAGTACCTGATTCACTATGGGGTTTTGCTCTTTTGTCAGCTGCTCTTATACGTAACTGAAGTCCGTCTAAAGCTGTAGACAAGACTCCATATGAGATATGGAAGGGAACGGTCCCTAACTTGTCCTTTATTCGGGTTTGGGGCTGCGAGGCTTATGTCAAGAGGAGACACAAGGATAAGCTCGGCCTGCGATCGGTCAAGACATACTATATTGGTTATCCAAAAGGAATGTTTGGTCATTACTTCTATTCGCCTACCGAACATCGAGTTTTTGTTGCGGCTAGTGCGAAGTTCTTAGAGAAAGAATTTCTCGAGAACAAGTCAAGTAATAGAACCTTCGATCTGTCGGAGATTCAAGAACCAACAACCGAGCAACCGATGGAGGAAGATTTTCCTTCAACTTCTGCTACGGTTAATATTCCTCAGGAACCTAGGAGGTCGGGTAGAGTCTCCATTCCTCCAGACAGATACATTGGTATGGTCGAGGAGAATGATAGAGATGACATTTTGCTCCTAGAGAGTAACGAACCCGCTACCTATAAAGGTACCATGACCTGTTCCGACTCTAAGCTATGGTTTGAAGCCATGCAATCCGAGATGGACTCCATGTATGAGAATGACGTATGGGATCTTGTTGATTTTCCTGATAAGGTACGAACTCTTCAGTGCAAATGGCTTTATAAGATAAAGCATTCTGTAGAAGGACAACCATACACCTATAAGGCACGACTAGTGGCAAAACGTTTCACTCAAGTGCAAGGATTGCATTATGATGAAATCTTTGCACCCGTAGTTATGCTGCGTTCCATTCGGATAATCTTAGCGATTGCCGCTTTTCATGACTATGAAATTTGGCAGATGGATGTGAAAACCGCCTTCTTAAACGGTTATTTGGAGGAGGAATTGTACATGGTACAGCCCGAAGGTTTCATTGATCCTAAAAATCCTAAGAAAGTGTGCAGGCTTAAGCGTTCCATTTATGGACTTAAGCAAGCTTCTCGGAGTTGGAATCATCGTTTCGACCAGGTGATAAAAGAGAATGGTTTCACTCGATCGGTCGAGGAACCATGCTTGTATGTCAAGTCGAGTGGGAGTAAGATTGTCTTCTTGATATTGTATGTCGATGACATACTCTTGATTGGGAATGACATTCCTCTCTTATCTTCGGTAAAAGTATGGTTAAAGAACCATTTCCAGATGAAAGATCTGGGTGAGGCACAACGCATATTGGGGATCCGTATCTATAGAGATAGATCACGACGGATGTTATCACTCAGTCATGAGTCTTATATAGATAAGACTCTTGAAAGGTTCAGCATGACCAACTCCAAG
The DNA here is from genome assembly GCA_022085475.1 of Heliosperma pusillum. Lineage (NCBI taxonomy): Eukaryota > Viridiplantae > Streptophyta > Magnoliopsida > Caryophyllales > Caryophyllaceae > Heliosperma > Heliosperma pusillum. The sequence goes on from JAIUZE010010217.1 coordinate 7,542, forward strand.
AAGGGGTACCTTCCAATGACTTCTGGGATGCATTTGAGTAAAACTCAGGCACCCAAGACATCGTAAGAGGTCGAGCGCATGAGTCGTGTTCCTTATGCATCAGCAGAAGATCGATCATGTATGCCATGATATGCACACGTCCAGATGTGGCATATGCATTGAGTATGACGAGTCGGTACCAAGGCAATCCAGGTGAAACACACTGGATGGCTGTTAAAAAAATCCTTAAGTACTTACGAAGGACTAAGGATTGGGTATTGACTTATGGAGGAGATACTAAGCTATGCGCAATCGGTTACGCGGATGCTAGCTTCCAAACGGATCGAGATAACTCGAAATCTCAGTCTGGATTCGTCTTTACTCTTAATGGCGCTGCGGTCAGTTGGAAAAGTTCCGAACAAAGTGTTATAGCATATTCTACAACTGAGTCCGAGTACTATGCCATTTCGGAAGCTGCAAAGAAAGCTATATAGATGCGTCAGTTCTTACAAGGACTAACAGTAGTTCCTAGTTTAAATGACCCAATCACCAACTATTGTGATTGTGACAACCCTCGTGAATGCGGAAATAAAACATAACAAGCATGTGATTTATATAGTGGAAAAAACGGTGTTTTTAAAACTTTTTACATGCAAATAGAAAATACGAGGAATGTCAATAATTACAAGCTAAAATAGAGTATACTACAAAGAGACGAAGTCTCTCAAAATGTTATCCAATATCAAAGTTATTAGCAAACTAGCTAAACAACGTCTAGAGGTGATTCATCCAGGCCAACGCCTGCTAGCTCACACCCGAACCAAAAACACCACAAGCAAAAAGCCATCCAATCAAGCAACCTGTTCATCCATGAAAAACATGAACGCCAGAGTCAGTGGGGAGTAACTCCGGGTTCTCCCAGCCATATCACATTAAACGTACATAAACGGAAATACAAAATTAGAAGCATGCATATATAGATATACATGTGAAATATGAGAAGGATAAATAGGCAATTCAATATATAAGGATATCGATACATGAAGTACAAAACCGTAACAGTCATATGATTCAAAGACTCGGGGATGACACTCTTAGGCAACCATACACTCACACTAGGGCTTGCATCTCACCGTTAGCGGCATACGTTTGATACGATTGAGACTCGACAAACAAACCATGCCAAGTCATCCAATGATCATGAATAATCAATCATGTAATCATCCATCCAAACATACCAATACATTGACGACACCTCTCACGGTAAATGAAACGCACTAGCACCGTGTACATGGCAAGTATGATTAAAAGGCATCCACGGGATAAGCATTTCCATGAACGCATACACGATGCTACATTTCGTATATGTAGACTAATTTACTCCGGTAGGACGACGATATAAATACCCGGTCCTAGTCTAAACCTGGCCAGACTCTCGGAATAAACGTGTTCCGATTCGACATGCGATAAACGTTTCGCATCCAAGACTCGGTCAATCATAGACGTCGAGTACCCCAAATTTGGGCGACATTCACGAAAGAGGCGGAAAAGAGCACAAGCCTCATAACAAGCGGTACGCTACATGAAAATGACACCACCTCGCAAGTATACAACATGTGACGGCCGGGTCGATCAACGCAAAGCGTTCGCCTCCCAACAACGTCGTCATATGCCCACTAACACGTGCAATTAAGCAGTAAGGATACACTCCCCGTTCCGACATTCCAGCCTTACGAACGTGGAGGTAGCCAAGGGAATGAGAGTACAAAGCACATAGGAAATTAGTGCTCAAACCGTAACATTTGTAAAATCGACTCAAAGTGGGACATATCAAAAACCGTCACAAAACATGAGAATAGGGAATTATATAAATTTAACTATGATAAAAATGAATCAATACATGATACATAAGCATTAGAACAACTTTATGAAGCATAATAAATAAGAAACATAGATCCCCTCTCCAAAACAACGTGTTTGGAAACCAACTAAAACAAGGGTCCACTTCAAACGGTCATAACTAGAGTTCTAGACATCCAAATGAAGAAATTTTAAATGGAGGTGATAGCTTATCCTCTTACGGTTCCAACGGGAGGTCACAGGCCCAAAACAAGCAAGTAACACAAGGAGATATGATCATTTTACGAAAAAGGGTCAGTGTAGGAAAACTGCAGTCGACTCGGGAAACTGGCAGCAAGAAACGCTGCCAGCGCCAGGCAACGCTGCCAGCATCCTACGACGTTGCCAGCGTTCAGGGAACGCTGCCAGCGTCCTGGTCTGGCAGGCATGCGATTCTTCAATGCGTCTTGCAATCCACATAAAACAATCATCATTTATCATCACAAACCATCAATTCTCATATCAATTATCAACTAACAACAACCAACATCAACAATACAAATCCTAAGATTACGAACCTTATTCTAAGTACAATTTCTATCATGGAAAACACATTAAAACACGTAAATGATATCGAGTAACCCTTCACCGTTACCTTTTCGCGTCTACAATCAATTCCTAAGACTTCCTCCACTAGATAGTAATCTTTGTCGGGGTCTAGAAAGTCACCACCTATGATTAGACAATAAAAGATGAATATAAATCACCTTTGAGAAAGACGGATAAATTGAAAAGCGAGAAAGACGGTAATTTTATTACCAATACGGATAGAGGACGATGAGAGGGAAGGAATAAGACGAACCTTAGTGAATTTAAGCGAGTAACGAATGAGTAGCGATGATTTAGAGTTGGAACAAATATGGAGGCTAGGGATTTGGGGTTTACTTGGTGAGGAAGAAGAAGAAGATTGAATGAGGGAGTTAGAGTTGTGAAGGAGTATATGAAGGAGTAAGTGGAAAAACATGAGAAAAGCCCAAAAACGTCTTAAGACGTAACTTACTCGGAATCTCGCGTAAACTCCAAATACGAACTCGGAAATTCTAAATTAGACACGGAAAATTTAATTTACGACTAAAACTAAATTTCGCTGAAAAGTATCTGTAAAATATTTTTACTATAAAAATAGGGTACATTTGTGGGTGTTACAATCACCCCACCTTTTAAAAAGTTTCGTCCTCGAAACTTGAGAGTAGAAAAAAACAGTATCAAAGACAACAATCGGTTTTCAAAATTAACACGAAAGCTTTTACAAGGGAAACATTTATGAAAAGATGTTCTTCTCGAAACGGTTTAAGGAAATTTTTCGTAAGTGCGAAACTTTAATTACGAATCACAAGAGTACCCGTCGCGAACGAGTACTCTAGTTATCCAAATCAAATCATTGTCGAAATAGTGAAATCGAAAATCAAACAAGCGTTAGTAAGTGCAGGACTAGTCACCAGACTTCTCCAATAATAAGTCCAAACATCCAACCAAACGCAAAATCCAAATATAAAAGCAACAGAAATCTATTTTCTCCAAAAACAAGGTACAAAATACATCTTTGGACTTCTTTGAAAAGTTAATTTAGAAACACAATATGGAAATTCGAAGGTTTTCTCAAAGATAAAATCAAAATAAGAACACATTACACGTACATAGAGCGACTCGCACATCTCACACACAATTCAGGGTAACAAAATATATACAAAACACGCAAAAACGAAACAAATCGAACTCTTAGGGATACGAAGATCACGATAAAGTCGGCAGGAAGATCTACAAGAACACGACATCACTAACTCTACTAATAAACTAGTCCTCAAGAGAATGTAATTTACACAAGTTACACCTCAACATTTCAGTCATTAGATTCCTACTAAAACCTTTCAAAATCGCGAGATTTCAAGCCAAACTTAAACATTCAGATCCCATTTGTATCTACTAAAGTCCATCGGCACGGTAGACTCCACAACTAACAATCAACATGTAAGAATCATTACGTACTCTAATCTTCTTAGTTCATCAAAACTCTTACTAGAAACTACCAACAAAACATTTATATCTAGGGGGACATGATCGATAACAACCACAAGGTAAAGGAGACTTACCATGAAAATCCCTTGATTCAAATTACTTCAGACTCATTATCCTAAAATTATAATGATTTTTCTCATCCTCGAAAGTCAAAACACAATCAAAGCAACAAACATGATTATCTAAGATCCAACTAGCCTCATCCAAAGTCTCACGACAAGGAAAAATCCACAATCTATTATCGATTATAATGATTCTTTAATACGCCATCACATCCTTAAGTCGATCATTACTACGCTCGAAGCCTCAAATATAAATAGTCACATTAGCAAATCATGGTGGTTACTAACCCTCAAGATAAATGGGTTCACCATTCTAACTCTATAATCCATAACAACTGAGCACTCACTATCCAAAGTTTGCAACGAACATTTCTCAATCTTAAACTATGATTCCTTAAGAATAAAAGAAAGTTACTAATTCCAAACCACAAATGACCAATTACTTGGCAATCAGACAACCATTCAAATCATCCAGTTCATCTAAAACTCAAAACGAATCGATTTTCATTTATGACCATACTCCTCACACTTTGAGTATCGGTTTAAATTCCCTAAAGCAAAATCTCTTTTAGAATCCACCAATTAGAGATATCTAATTCCCAAATGATATCCTAAGCAACCGTTATAACACCCAACAACAACGAACTATCATCACGTTCAACTCGATTCCCAAAATAGCACTTCAATAACAAGCTCAATAAATGAAGCCATCAAGAGAGTACAATACCGCCAACAGATTCATCCTAAGGTTTAAATCCCAATCCAATTTACGTCAAAATCAACACGAAGCTGGCTAACAACCAAATCATCTCACCAGAGGAAAGACAATGACACCATGAAATTGGAAACGATAGGAGATTTCGAGGGAAACACGAACGCGATATGATCGGACGAAAATTAGAAGAACGCTAGAGGTAGGGAGCCAAAAGCTAGAAATTGGATAGATATAGCTATGAAGATAGCCAAGCGAAGGAAAAGATAAGAGAAAACATTTTCCTAGGAATCAGGCTTAGTAGGAACTTGCATGAAAGGAAATGGAAATGGATAATGGTACGAGTAAAGGTTTAAAGTTTAATCCACAAAATTTCTCCTTTCAGACTCAGGGTGATAGCAAAGCAACTCACCCCAATAACAAAGGTCTCTTACAAGGGACCTGTTGGAGCTAGTGTCCTCCACAGTTAGTGCAATAACATAAATAAATCTCTGTAGGTTCACAGGGTATACTTTTTATAATAATCAGTTGATTAACGTTTATCAATAACGGTTGGCTTGCTAGATAAGTTTGACGTTATTGTCATACAGATGGCGGTGATTGTAACACCCGCAAATGTACCCTATTTTTCTAGTAAAAATATTTTACGGATACTTTTCAGCAAATTTTAGTTTTAATTTAGAATTTATTTTTCCGAGTCGAATTTAGAATTTCCGAGTTCGTATTTGGAATTTCCACGAGATTTCAAGAAAAACCCGTCTTGAGCCGTCTTTGACTTTATTGACTTTTTTCTTGACTTTTCCTCTTACTCACCCTACATATACTCCCTCATACTACTCCTAACCTAATTCATACTCACACAAACACAACATTTCTTCCTCGCTAAGAAAATCAAAACCCTTGCCTCCATAATCTTTCCAAGCTTAGATTCGTCATATCTCGTTCGTTTCTCGCTCAAATTCGCGTAAGTTCGTCTTATTCTTCCCCTCTTAGCTTCCTCTATCCGTATTGGTAATAAAATTACCGTCTTTCTCGCTTTTTAAATTATCCGTCTTTCTCAAGGTGAATGATATTCATCTTTTATTATCTAATATTATGTAGGTGGAGATTAGGAAAGCTTAGTAACCGTTTAAAGACGCGAAAAGGTAACGGTGAAGGGTAACTCGATATCATATACGTGTTTTAATGTGTTTTCCATGTTAGAAATCGTATTTAGAATATGATTAGTAATCTTAGGAATTGTGTTGTTGATGATGGTTGTTGTTAGTTGATAATTGATATGAGAATTGATGAATTGTGATGATAGATGATATTTGTGTTATGCCTTAGTGAAATTGTGGAGATTTGTGTGACTCGTACCTGTCCGAATAGGACGCAGGCTGCGTCGTGGTGACGCAGGCAGCGTCACTCGCTGCCGACTGTAATTTTCCTGCACTGACCCCTTTTCGTAAAATGATCATATCTCCTTCGTTACTTGCTTGTTTTGGGCTTGTGACATCTCAATGGAACCATAAGAGAATAATCTATCACCTCCATTTGGAATTTCTGCATTTGCATGTCTAGAACTCTAGTTATGATTGTTTGAAGTGGACCCTTGTTTTCGTTGGTTTCCAAACAACGTTGTTTTGGAGAGGTGATCTATGTTTTTATTCATTATGCTTCATAAACTTGTTCTAATGCTTATGTATCATGTATTGACTCATGTTTATCATATTTAAACTTATATGATTCCCTATTCTCATGTTTTGTGACGGTTTTTGGTATGTTCCCACTTTGAGTCGGTTTTTACAAATGATACGGTTTGAGCACTATTTTGTCTTGTGCTTTGTACTCTCATTCCCTTGGCTACCTCCCGTTCGTAAGGCTGGAATGTCGGAACGGAGAGGTATCCTACTGCTTAATTGCATGTGTTAGTGGGCATACGACGACGTTGTTGGGAGTTGAACGCTATGCGTTGATCGACCCGGCCGTCAAATGTTGTGTACTTGCGAGGTGGTGTTATTTGCATGTAGCGTACCGCTTGTTATGAGGCTTGCTCTTTTCCGCCTCTTTCGTGAATTGATCTACCGAAATTTGGGGTATCGGCGTCTATATTGACCGAGTCTTGGATGCGGAACTTTATCACATGTCGAATCGGAACACGCTTATTCCGAGAGTCTGGCCAGGTTTAGACTAGGACCGTATTATTATCGTCGTCCTACCAGGAGGAAATTAGTCTACATATACGAAATGTGATCGTGTATGCGTTCAGGGAAACGTCTTATCCCGTGGATGCCTTTTAATCATACTTGCCATGTACACGTGCTAGTGCGTTTCATTTACCGTGAGAGATGTCGTCATTGTGTCGGTGTGTTTGGATGGATGATTACATGAATGATTATATGATTGATCATTGAATGACTTGGCATGGTTTGTTTGTCGAGTCTCAATCTTATCAAACTTATACCGCTAACGGTGAGATGTAAGCCCTAGTGAGCGTACTCGGTTGCCTAAGAGTGTCTCTCCCCGAGTCTTTGAATAACATGATGGATTCGGATTTGTATTCCATATGCTCTTATCATTATTTATCAAATTGCCTATTTATTCTTATCGTATCTCACATGTATATTCATATATGCATGATTTTACTTTTGTATTTCCTTCTATGTACGTTTAATGTGATATGGCTGGGAGAACCCGGAGTTACTCCCCACTGATTGTGGCGTTCATATTTTTCATGAATGAACAGGTTGCTTGCATGGATGGCTTTTTGCTTGTGGTATTTTGGGTTCGAGTGTGAGCTAGCGGGCGTTGTCCCTGGATTAAAACACCTCTAGACGTTATTTTAGCTAATTTGCTAATCACTTTGACATTTGTTAACCTTTGGAGAAACTACGTCTCTTGTTGTAGTATATTTCGTACTTTGGTTTGTAATTTTTGACACACCTCGTATTTTCTATCTTGCATGCATAAAGGTTTTTAAAATACCGTATTTCCGCTTTATAATTCACATGCTTGTATGTTTTTATTTTCCGCATTCGCGAGGGTTGTCACAGTGATCAACTGGTCCCTAAAAGTCACACCTAAAGGATGTGTTTGAGAGATGTGATTATTTGAGAAAATAATCATATTGATGCCCTATTATATGACTAAAAGGTTAGTCAGTGTATTTGACTAAAAGGTTAGTCAATATGATGATGAGACGATTATTTAATAACGATTAAATAATATAAGCTGAGACGAATTAAAAGTAATTCGTAATTAAATATAAACTGTTGTATTTAATTAGCATATATATAATGTAAGCTTATGCGAATTAAAATGTTAATTCGTAATTGAATATAAAATGTTATATTGAATTAGCAAATTATAATTATACGGATAATTATAATTAACGTATATATTATACGATTGTCATATTAGATGTTGTCAGACCGGTATTAATGTATCGACTACAAAATGTTGTATTGACATATTAATACATGACAACACAAATGACATTTATAATAATAATACACATTATATATTAAAGCGAATTTAACCAAAATAAAGTCCTGATTCACTCTGGAATTTTCGGTCCATTAGTGGTTATTTTGAGGAGAAAATATCTCCCCATAATGACATAATGGTGCCGTGAGAATTGAATAGAAGGGAGAAAAATTGAGTTTTTCATTCTAACCCTAATTCATTCTCACTTGTGCCTCCATCTCAACATCTCACAAAATTAAAAGTTAACAGTAACTTTTGACAAAAATATTCTAGCAAATTAAAAGGCATTTCTCATTTTATCTTGGGTGCTACGATTAGGAGATATCATTATTTTGATATTGTTCTTAGGCCTTTAAAGCAAGGACTAAAGGTTATTTCTAATCTCTCGTTTTTATGCATTTTCGTTTATGACTATTAATCATATAATCATAATTTCATTATAATCCTGTATGATTTAAAGGGAAGTATACGGATATTTTCCCACAGGACCCTCGTACGACAAATTATCAAAGTAAGGTACAACTAGATTTAACAAATCAATTACAACCCTATTCATCCATCCTTTTATATAACACGGATTCCCAATTGCGGAATTGCAACTCAAGCATAGTAACATTCTCTCAACTCCAAAATTTGACACAATCTCAAAGGTTTCAAAACCGAAGGTCTAACAAGGAATTCTTCATACTAATCTCCTTTCAACTCCTATGGCCCACAAGGTAGAACACCGAACAAAATGTCATCATCAACATCTTAAGGCATCACCGTCATAGCTTATCTAATCAGATTCCACTCATGTCCATAATACTTAGGTAACATGGTTTAATCTATCCTGACGACTTACTACCTCAACCAAGTCTCCGATACCATGATATAATATCATAATTTTAAATCCAATGATTATAACCAAGTATCTTTCCACCAAGCATATACCCAAAGGTACACACTAGAAAATCATAAGAAGTCACTTAACCTCAAAAGTATTTCGCACCTCAAGATATCATTCAAAGCTTCTCATTTACAATAATTAGACCTATCATAAGCATGGTCTTCAAAACAATACTAAACTCTTAAGTCCAAAAGATTAAATTATTAATGAGTTAAGAAGTCCTAGCCAACTCATTCAACCTTACACCATCGAATATCATGAATTATTTACACACAAGTCATGACAAGCATTTATACACTAAAATCATCAAACATATCTTACCACACTTTCCTCAAGGATCCCAACTCTCACCACTAGGGGTGAACTTAGGTCTACACAATTTTTCTCAAATCCCAAATTCTATCTAATCAACACTAACATTCCACAAAGTCCAAAATTCTTCCGACCAAGGTTTATATACTACAAACAAACGGGTATGGTATCCACAAAAGGTCACGTGAGAAAGTTGAGGGTACAAATGGTAAGATGGAGGAAACTATCAAGCGTAATTTCCAAGGGAAAAGAAGTTAGATGATAAAGAAGCACTTAGATAGAAGGAAGAGAGCATGATACATTAAGGACGAGAGAAATCATCGATGAGGAAAAATACACTTCAATTAGGCTTGTCAATCTTCAATCTTCGGTAGCGGATACTTCTTCTAGGTAACGCATGATCCTCTTCAAGACGGTAGATACAAACAAACATAACATCACTCAACACAATCAACAAACAAGTTAGAACCAAACAAACATCAAGTACACCAAAGACTACCAAGTAAAATCCTTAACTTCTACCCATCTCTCAGACCGGTATTAATGTATCGACTACAAAATGTTGTATTGACATATTAATACATGACAACACAAATGACATTTATAATAATAATACACATTATATATTAAAGCGAATTTAACCAAAATAAAGTCCAGATTCACTCTGGAATTTTCGGTCCATTAGTGGTTATTTTGAGGAGAAAATATCTCCCCATAATGACATAATGGTGCCGTGAGAATTGAATAGAAGGGAGAAAAATTGAGTTTTTCATTCTAACCCTAATTCATTCTCACTTGTGCCTCCATCTCAACATCTCACAAAATTAAAAGTTAACAGTAACTTTTGACAAAAATATTCTAGCAAATTAAAGGGCATTTCTCATTCTATCTTGCATGCTACGATTAGGAGATATCATTATTTTGATATTGTTCTTAGGCCTTTAAAGCAAAGACTAAAGGTTATTTCTAATCTCTCGTTTTTATGCATTTTCGTTTATGACTATTAATCATATAATCTTAATTTCATTATAATCCTGTATGATTTAAAGGGAAGTATACGGATATTTTCCCACAACTTGTATCAGAGCCTTTGGGCTATGAAATTGTTTATATGATTTTCATAAATTTTGAATTTGTATAATTTTGTTTATAAAAAAAAAAGTTATTATCATTTCGGCAAAAGTTTTTTTTTTTAGCCGTGTTTTATTTTTTTTGGTGTTCCATTTTGATTCAAATATTGTTATTTTAAAAGGTTGTGATAATAATATATGAATTTGTAGATGTTTTGATTGAATAATGATTGAATTAAAACGTAAATGGAATTTGATATGAATGTTAATGAACATCCTTTTGCTTTATATTTTCGGTATAAAATGATCTAGATATTCATGTTAAAAGGTTAATTTGAATCATCCATTTTGTATCAATGTTTAATATCGATTAGATATTGTTTGTTTGTACCGATCTAGTTAATATAAGCATGATCGAATTAAAACCGTTTAATTTGATTATTTTTTTTTGCCCGTGTACTGTTCATGTACTGTTCACAGAATAAAAAAAAAATATATTTCTGTTTTTTTAAAATGGCAGCAGCAGCTGCGGTTTTTTTTTATTGTAAAATTTTTTTCGGTTTTTGGTATAAACCGAGAGAGAAAAGAAAAAAAAAATATTTTTGGTACCTGCTACTGTTCACGTATGAACAGTAATTATAAAAGAAAAAAAAAGAAAATTTTTCATTTTTTTCTTATACTGGTTTTTGGATTGTACATTATTAAGATAATGTATGATTGTTTTTGTGAAAAAGTTCACAAATTTTTGATACCATGTTATTTTAAAAAGGTTTAAAATAATGTTGTTGTTATTCATATTGATTATGAATTTCATTGGATTTTGATTGAAATCTAGTGATGGATTACGGAATCGTCACATGATTTAATGGTGGTTTGGATAATTAATCAACATAATTTATGCATTATGTTTTGTATGATTAATTTTAGTTGATGCTTTTATTATGTTGAATGTTGTTTGAATGGTTTAATTTTACGCATTTTTGTACAATCAGTTGTAATTTACTAGTGTGGCCTTAGTAGATTATGTTTTCGTAATGATGGAAACATAGTCTTGGTTGTAATTTGAGATCTCGTATCTCCCCTATGTAATTTTAATTTTTGGAATCATTTTGAATTAGAATGTAAATAGGTTTACATTTGTAATTTTTAAAATGTATTTTGAGAAGATTCAAGATGGAGATCGGATGACTCAGTCCCGCTATATGGACCAAGGTGGAACATCAAGTCAAGCTTCTCGGGTCCATACGGATGGATACCAAACTTGTATTTTGTTCATTTTGGTAGTTAGGCCACACTAGGTGTTTTATTTTGCGTTTTATTTTTCCATTCTCGTTGCTTTTTTCACATGATAAATAATTGCATCATATTCCGCCTAAACCAAAGCACCTAAAAATGCATGAAAAATGATTCATACAGTTTTGAATATTTTAATCATGGACATACAGATGTCACTCGCTTTTAGGGCCATCACCTTAGTTTAAATCATTATCGAGTTGTTAGACATTCGTTCACTTAAATTGAATTAAAGTTAAGATGATGGGACCTTCCCCTATAAATAAAATTGAGACTAGTCTTTATAGGGAAAACTACTATGAACCCCTTCTTCGTCGGAAGTCATAATATGACCCCTTCTACGTTGGGTAAGTAGTGAGTGTTGACCTATTTTTATCTCAACATTATAGTACGAGTAATATCTCGTGATTATGATGGACTAAAGATAGAATTTACAGAAATTTATCGACCAGGAATTCTAAAAGTAGAATTAGCCAAGAGGTTGGCTTATCAATTTACAGAAATTGAGTCTTGGGATCATTTATATAATTCTTGAGGGAGGTCAATTGTATAAATGCACGAGTCATCGCATTAAACAGTTTTTCATTAGACTCAAAATTTAAAACGATGAATACTTATCATATTTATTTTCTTTTTCACAGTTTTTGAATTCATTATATACAGATATAACTGCTAATAACAAATGGCTGGCCATACTGATGACCCAATGCCAAGTGCCACGCTCGGACGTGAGTCCTGGCTTGAGATGTTCATGGACACTATGAATCAGTCAACACGACTGAAGAATAACGGGTCCAACTTTGCGGACTGGGAGGCGGCATTACGGAATGCTGCCATTGCTGACGGTAAGCTCAAGAACTTGACTGAGCCACTACCGCCCAACCCAGGCCCCAATGCAGGAGCTAATGAATCACTTGCTTATAGTAATTTCATGATGGAGGCGGGTGCGATAAAGAACGTACTCATCTTTTCAATGGAATCAAATTTGCAAAGGCGATTCATTGCCCATGGTGCGAATAATATTTTCACCACGCTCTCTAACGAGTTCTCGAAAGCTCCGAGGATCGTTAGCTATGAGCATACATGTCACTTCTTTGAGGTGAAACTCCAGAAGGGCCAAGCGGTTAGCCCACACATTCTTGACATGATTGAGAATGTCGAGAAACTGGAGGCACTTGGTTGCAAAATCGATGAGAAGATCGTCATAGACCGCGTTCTTCATTCACTTCATGATGGTTTTGCCCTTTTCAGGGCAAATTACTATATGAATGATATGAAGAAGAGTCTTCATCAGCTCCACTCACTCCTCGTACAGACAGAGAGTGATCTGAAATTGAGTGGGAGTCTGAAACAGGACGTTCTCATGATTGCCAACAAGGGCAAAGGTAAGGGCAAGGCTAAGGCCAACCTAGCTGTAGGGAAGCCGAAATTCAAAAAGCCAGGGCAAGGCAAGAGTGGGCCTGGTGAGACTAGCGGTAGCTCACAAGGCAAGACAAAGAGCGATGAAGGTAACGTGGAGTGCCACCATTGCCACAAGCTTGGGCATTGGAGGAGGAACTGCCCCGTGTACCGTGAGGACATAAAAGCAGGCCGCGTCTCTCCTGTTGGTATGTCTTTCTTCTTTTATTCATATGATTGAGATTAACCATGCAAGTTTCGGAACTTGGGTATTAGATACTGGTTGTGGTTCTCATCTGTGCAATCATTTGCAGGGCCTAAGAAACATCACAATCTCTCGCAAGGGGTGATGTGGACCTGCGAGTGGGGAATGGAGCAAGAGTAACTGCCGTTTCAGTGGGAACATATGTAATCCAACTCCCGAGTGGATTTGAGTTATTTCTGAATAACTGTTACTATGTACCCAGTTTATCTAAAAACATTATTTCCGTTTCCGTACTTGATAAGGACGGTTTTTCGTTTGTAATAAAGGATAATAGCTGTATTTTCTATTTAAACGAAATGATTTATGGTAAAGCAGTTTCCATGAATGGAATTTATGTTTTAGATCAAACCACAGATATAATGCATGTGAGTAGTAAGAAAGCAAAGGTTGGTGACAAAGATCAAACCTATTTATGGCATTGCCGTATGGGACACATAAATGAAAAAAGCGTGAAGAAGCTCATTGACAATGGGACTATCTCCCCATTTGACTATGAATCTTTTGGCACGTGTGAATCATGTCTCATAGGCAAAATGACTCGAATTTCCTTCAAAGGTGTTGGAATGCGCGCTGCTGACCTATTAGGACTCATACATACTGATGTGTGTGACCTATGTCAATCAACGCTAGAGATGGCTATAGATATTTTATCACTTTCACGGACGATTTGAGTAGATATGGATATGTCTACTTAATGAAGCATAAAAGTGAGTCCTTTGACAAGTTCAAGGAATTCCAGAATAAGGTTGAAAACCAGCTGGATAGAAAGATTAAAGCACTACGTTCAGATCGTGGTGGCGAATATCTTTCGAATGAGTTTTATCAACACCTTAAAGACTGTGGTGTAGTACTACAGTTAACTCCACCTGGAACACCACAATTGAATGGTGTGTCCGAACGGAGAAATCGAACATTGCTTGATATGGTTCGATCCATGATGAGTCACACGGTTGTACCTGACTCATTGTGGGGTTATGCTCTTTTGTCAGCTGCTTTAATACTTAACCGAAGTCCGTCTAAAGCTGTAGACAAGACTCCATATGAATTATGGAAGGGAACGGTCCCTAACTTGTCCTTTATTCGGGTTTGGGGCTGCGAGGCTTATGTCAAGTGGAGACCTGACGATAAGCTCGGCCCACGATCGGTCAAGACATACTTTATTGGTTATCCAAAAGGGATGTTTGGTCATTACTTTTACTCGCTTACCGAACATCGAGTTTTTGTTGCGGCTAGTGCGACGTTCTTAGAGAAAGAGTTTCTCGAGAATAGGACAGGTAATGGAACCTTCGATCTGTTGGAGATTCAAGAACCAACAACCGAGCAACCAATGGAGGAAACTGTTCCTTCATCATCGGCTGCGGTTAATATTCCTTTGGAACCTAGGAGGTCGGGTAGACACTCTATTCCTCCTAACAGATACATTGGTTTGGTCGAGGAGAATGAGAGAGATGACGTTTTACTCCTAGAGAGTAACGAACCCGCTACCTATAAAGGTGCCATGACCTGTTCCGACTCTAAGCTATGGCTTGATGCCATGCAATCCGAGATGGACTCTATGTATGAGAATGACGTATGGGATCTGGTTGACTTACCTGATAAGGTTCGGCTCTTCAGTGCAAATGGGGCTTTACAAAATAAAGCATTCTGTAGAAGGACAACCGATACCTACAAGGCACGACTAGTGGCAAAGGGTTTCACTCAAGTGCAAGGATTGCACTATGATGAAATTTTTGCACCCGTAGTCATGCTGCGTTCCATTCGGATAATCTTAGCGATTGCCGCTTTTCATGACTATGAAATTTGGCATATGGACGTGAAAACCGCCTTCTTAAACGGTTATTTGGAGGAGGAGTTGTACATGGTACAACCTGAAGGTTTCATTGATCCTAAAAATCCTAAAAAGGCATGCAAGCTTAAGTTTTCCATCTATGGACTTAAGCAGGCTTCTCGGAGTTGGAATCATCGTTTCGACCAGGTGATAAAAGAGAATGGATTTACTCGATCGGTCGAGGAACCATGCTTATATATCAAGTCGAGTGGGAGCAAGATTGTCTTCTTAATATTGTATGTCGATGACATACTCTTGATTGGGAATGACATACCTCTCTTAACTTCGGTAAAAGTTTGGTTAAAGAACCATTTCCAGATGAAAGATCTGGGCAAGGCACAAAGAATTTTGGGGATCCGTATCGACAGAGATAGATCACGACGGATGTTATCCCTCAGTCAGGAGTCTTATATAGATAAGATTCTTGAGAGGTTCAGCATGACCAACTCCAAGAAGGGGAACCTTCCAATGATTTCTGGGATGCAGTTGAGTAAAGATCAGGCACCAAAGACATCGGAAGAGGTCGAGCGCATGAGTCGGGTTCCTTATGCATCAGCTATAGGATCGATCATGTATCCCATGATATGCACACGTCCAGACGTGGCATATGCATTGAGTATGACGAGTTGGTACCAAGGCAATCCAGGTGAAACACACTGGATGGTTGTTAAGAATATCCTTAAGTACCTACGGAGGAATAAGGATTGGGTATTGACTTATGGAGGAGACACTGAGCTATGCGCAATCGGTTACGCAGATGCTAGCTTCCAAACGGATCGAGATGACTCGAAATCTCAGTCTGGATTCGTTTTTACTCTTAATGGCGCTGCGGTCAGCTGGAAAAGCTTCAAACAAAGTGTTATAGCAGATTCTACGACTGAGTCCGAGTACTATGTTGCTTCAGAGGCTGCGAAGGAAGCTATATGGATGCGTCAGTTCTTACAGGGACTAACCGTAGTTCCTAGTTCGGATGACCCGATCACCATCTATTGTGATAATAGTGGTGCCATCTTCCAAGCTAAGGAGCCTAAGTCCAGCAAAAAGTCTAGGCATGTACAACGGAAGGCCCACATGATCCGAGATTACGTGGAGGAAAGGGAGATAGTGATAGACAAGATTGCTACGGATGATAACGTCGCAGATCCTCTCACTAAACCATTGAGATATGATAAGCATGAAGGGCACGTTATTTCCATTGGAATCAAACGTGTTCCTGAGTTGTATTAGTTGTTTTATATGGATTAGACACCTGTATCTTTTTCATAAAACTATCTATGAAATCATCGTTTTGTTTTATATTTTGTTTTTCATGTGGGTTGTAATGACAACATTGAACACCACAAAGTGAACTGAATTACATTATATTTGTTTTGGTCCGTAATCGCCTACATGAGCTGATAACTCTGGCAATTATTCTGTGAAGTCGATTGATGGTGGGTTCAACGAGCCATAAGTCAAACAGTTGAATGATCGATCACATATGCGAGTTATAATGATACCTCGCAGGACAATTTTGTGACAACGTTATGGAGTCCTAAATGTTTCAGAACATTAGGTGCCAGGTCGTGGATAGGACATCCATAGTGTTCCTAGAGTCGATTCTTTTGAATATCGACTGTCTCTTGAGATAAAGGCAGTTTTTGGGTGACTTTGGTTTCTTTCTCATGGTCGACCGTAACAGGAGGCTAAGTAGATTTTCACTGGGTCATTCATGACGCGTTGTATATGCAGATTCCGAGTTGAAAGAAAATAGCCAACCTTATCCGGTTATGTATTCTCAGGGACACTCGAGGAGCTGTAACTGAAATGTATGGCCATGCTCGAATGAAGATTCGTTTATCAGTTAAGTTACTCTCTAGTCGGGGAAACCACTCTTGATACAGATCACTTGTAAAATACGACCTTTGTGAATACGGACTTTGCAAATTGTTTTACATTGAGTGGGAGAAATTTAATATGGATATGAGAATCAGTTATCGCACATACACTTGTACGGACAAGTGGGAGATTGTTGGAGCCAGTGTCCTCCACAGTTAGTGCAATAACATAAATAAATCTCTGTAGGTTCACAGGGTATACTTTGTATAATAATCAGTTGATTAACGTTTATCAATAACGGTTGGCTTTCTAGATAAGTTTGACGTTATTGTCATACAGATGGCGGTGATCAACTGGTCCCTAAAAGTCACACCTATAGGATTTGTTTGAGAGACGTGATTATTTGAGAAAATAATCATATTGATGCCCTATTATATGACTAAAAGGTTAGTCAGTGTATTTGACTAAAAGGTTAGTCAATGTGATGAGGAGACGATTATTTAATAACGATTAAATAATATAAGCTGAGACGAATTAAAAGTAATTCGTAATTAAATATAAACTGTTGTATTTAATTAGCATATATATAATGTAAGCTTATGCGAATTAAAAGGTTAATTCGTAATTGAATATAAAATGTTATGTTGAATTAGCAAATTATAATTATACGGATAATTATAATTTACGGATAATTATAATTAACGTATATATTATACGATTGTCATATTAGATGTTGTCAGTCCGGTATTAATGTATCGACTACAAAATGTTGTATGGACATATTAATACATGACAACACAAATGACATTTATAATAATAATACACATTATATATTAAAGCGAATTTAACCGAAATAAAGTCCAGATTCACTCTGGAATTTTCGGTCAATGGGTAGTTATTTTGAGGAGAAAAATCTCCTCATAAAACCCTAAGTGTGCCGTGAGACAAGAGGTTAGGAAAGAAAAATTCTAACCCGAATTTCATTTCTCACAAGTGCCTCCATCATTCACACAACACAAAAAAAACAGTAACTTTTGAAAAAAAAAGATTTCTAGCAAATTCAAGGGCATTTCTCATTCAATCTTGGGTGATACGATTAGGAGATATCATTATTTTGATATTGTTCTTAGGCCTTTAAGCAAGGACTAAAGGTTATTTCTAATCTCTTGTTTTTATGCATTTTCGTTTATGACTATTAATCATATAATCATAATTTCATTATAATCCTGTATGATTTAAAGGGAAGTATACGGATATTTTCCCACAGTTGATACTTGTTTTGTGAAAAATCTTGCATTAAGATAAAGGTTTCTGTCAAAGTTTTCAGGCAATGCTTCCAGTTTCTCTGCTGATAAAGGTACAAGTTCTGAACAACATGTGGCCTCAAATTCAAGGGGTTTTCACAGCTCTTATGGATATATTTCTCCTGCACAGACACTTGTTACTCATGTGCATTTTGATCCATAGCTACTTACTACCTTTTACAATCAAATGATGCTTTTAGCTCAGGCAAAGCAGGACAATCCTCTTGATAGCTCAGATGGTTCAGTCAATTTTGCAGTTACAACTTTAGCTCAGTTTACTCCGTATTAGTTGATATCATTAGTCTTAATAATAATTTTAGTAAATAGTAATAGTGGTATTAATATTATTATTATTTATTTTGATAGTCATAACATTCATTATAATAAAAATAATAATTAGTGATAATAATAATTGTAATAGTAGTAATAACAATAGTACTAGTAGTAGTAGGAGTTGAGCCTGGATACTTTCTCGGTTGGCCACTAATTTCTTGTATATTGTGTTTTGAGCTTAATTAAATTTGCATTTTTATAAAATAAAATAAAATAATAATAATAATATTAATAATATTGATAATAGTTGTTATTAATATAATATTTCCTTTATCTTATAATTTTTTTTGTAATTTGAACTGCACAGTTCTCGAGATGACACTTTGACTCAATTTTTCGTCATTTATATTCACTTTTTTTTTCATTTAATTTTTTATTTATTTATTATGAATGTAAATGTTTTTTTGTATAACGTCTTAGTTTTAATATTTGAACACTTATTTATGGTCGGAGTGATTAAAGTTGACCTTAAAAGTTTAACCGGGGATAATTATGAGATGCATGGAGTATTAATTAATTAATAATAAGAATAATAATAATAATATTATTAATAATAATAATAATAATAATAATATTAATAAAAACTTTTAAGGTTAAGATTAGTACAACTAAAGCGAGCTGAATTTAGTGGAACTAAACTGATCTGAACTGAATGAAGCTGAGCTGAACTGAACCGAACTTTTGCTGAACTGAACTGAGTAAAGGTGAGCTGAACTGAAATACGCTGAAATTAAGCCAAAAAGAACATGTCCTTACTCATAAGCCAGAAAGAACATGACCTTACTCATAATATTTACGGAGTACTACTCTTACTTTCTAGTTTGATGCAAGACTATATTTCGTTTTTTAATAGAGTATTACGTGCATTGTCTTAAAAATAAAAATAAAAATAAGATAATGCATAGAGTTAACTACTCGTAAATCCTGTTAAATTTTTCAAAGGCCTCATTCAGATTGCTATATTTTTCTTAGCTTATAAGGATGATGTAATTAAGTACATAACTCCACCTAAACCTCTAAGTAATAAAGACCGAAGAACAAAGATGAGTAAGTGAGAAAAAAAGTTCAAAAAATCATCACGTGATTAACAAGATAGTTTATTGGTTTGGTAGAGGATGGACTAATTTTACTCATGATAAATACTCCCTCCGATTCAGACCAATGTTAACATTTACTATAAACGGACGATTCATACCAATGGTAATATACCTTATTTGGCGCACAACATTACTACGTTATCCTTATTCCCATTTGGTATTTACACAAAATGACATTACATGGCCCACATATCAACCTCACAATTAAACCCACAATTACATGGTCCACCTACTTTTTCCCTTTTTACCCCTCATTTATCCACATTTTCTTAAATGCTCCATTTTCCACCATGTTATCATTGATGTGAATCGGAGGGAGTAATAAATACTTCTGAGTATTTAATTTCGTAGGGAATCATGCCATAGAAAATACAGACAACCTAAAAGTAATGCCTATAACAAAATACTAAACAACTTGAAAAGATTAATAAAGACTAGAATGTAGGGGGTAAAGCATTTACTTAAAACAAAGGCTATTATAAAACATCACAAATTCTCAAAACGCAAATGATAATGTAAGACGGTCGTACCATGCGATCATAACAATGTGATCTTTTTTGGTTAATTGTGATCATTTTTTGGCTAATAGTGACCACTTTTTATAACTAAAAAATGATTATTTTTTCAAAGTGGTCACTATTTACCCAAAATTGGTCGCTATTTTTACTTAAAAAGTGGTCACATATTGTCAAAAAACACAGAATGAGACCGTTATATACAAAACTTACTGAAACATGCAATCTGCTCTAATACAATTAATGGTATAATTTACTTACTTCCCCCAATAACACTATTAGGTACTTCACAAAGTATTATCAGCAAAATCATATTATTACTTGAACAGATTTGAAATTAGTTTATATTGACATACTTGCATGATTAGTATATTTCAATTTGCAGATGCGATAATTATTAAAATTGTTTCATAATTAAGAATTATAGTTTTTTTTTTGTCAATTGTATCATTTTTAATTTTCCTTTTTATGAATTTATTGGGTGAAGAAGATTATTACAGAGTATATGAAATAATAGATTGGACCAAAATTGTCTATATTTATGCTCCTTATCACACACTCAAAATAACCCATGAACACTTAGATCAACCGACAATGAGTTATTCTAGCTTAACCAGAGATCTCTTGTTCGAGCCCTGAAAATGCAGTAGTGTCAAAACTCATGAGAGAGAGATTTACCGTCCTAGTGGTCATACCCGCCCTAGTGGTCAAAATTAAAGAATTGACATTGCCACCTTTACAAATATACTTCGTATATAATACTCGTTACATAAAAAGAATTGACATTGCCACCCTTACAAACATAATGCTCCGTACTTCGTATTCGGCTTAATCGGTCTTTTATTCACGTTCGTATTTGTATTTTCACAAGTAATTGATTTTTCCTAATTTGCTAATTACAAAAACCTTCAATCAAATCTCCTCACTGAATCATATCTATCAAAAGTTTTGATAGTTTATTATTACTATTTTTTTTTTTTAAATTACGATATGTTTTAACTATTATTAGTCTATATTTATATATACTTTTGAGACTGAAATTTTAGCTCGGATTTTACTAGGCAATGAAGCAAAACAAGTACTAACAATCATACATATTTAGAGCGGGACAAACTTTAATACGATATATAATACGATATTAATACGATATTAATTATTGTGTTAATATCGTATTAAATTTGATTGCTAATGCAAATTCAGCAATATTTCTGCTCTACCTAACGCAAGTACTATGCATGCATGGCACCAATACTTGTTCTTTATTATTGACTTCAAATAATTGTTATGTACTTGAAACTAATCCACACTTATTAGGCATTAATGTCCTTTAAATACAATTATTCCAAACATATCCAGCTTAAACCACCTCTAAGATTCTGTACCTTTGAGTTTTTGACATTTTCGGCAGTTGGAAAAAGGTCTTATAATCTACTCATATAATCTAAAGTCTAATTAAACATTTGTTTCTTCGTGCAAATAATTCACTCCTACAAACTTAGCTTGCATGAGTATGGAAGTTAGTTTTTGTATTAAGGGATATCACCTAATAAAAAAGATTTGACTTGTAACCTAGGTTACCAAGGTGTATCGATACTTGGAGTACAATATAAGAATTAAATGCTCGGGCGATTAAAATAAGCAACTCAAAGTTTGAAATTAGTCGCTAAAATGAAAATAGTGACGGAAATCAGTCGTCAACACCTAATCGCAACGTCTGGTCGTCAATTTTGACACGTGCTACAGATTTCAGTCGCCAAATTGGTGACAGAGGAACTAATCGCAAATAATGGAATTAGATACGTATCCGACGCCACATGACCTGTCAACCCTTCATTTTAGACAAAACAATTACAATTTTATAGAAAATAACCGTATCCGACACTTCTCCACCTTGTCGTTCCTGACACTAAAAGCCAAATCAATCAAAGTAACATATTTTCTAACTATTACTCCCTCCCATCCAGACCAAAGATTACACTTACCTTATTTGGACCATCCAAACCAAACTACCCATTCCTTTTTGGGTAACAAATAAGACCAAATACTCCTCATCAATCCTATATATTTACACAAAATGCGATTACCCCACCCACCCAACTAACATTAAATATTCAAGTGGTCCTACTTCCATTCCAATACTACCCTTCCTTTATCAACTTTTTCTTAAAACTTGTGCTCCCTCCCATGTAACCTTTGGTTTGGATGGGAGGGAGTATTAGTGAAAAAAAAATTCAAAATAACTAAGAAAAGGGTGTACCTACCGCTTATATGATATCAGCATCTAACCAACAAATACATTAACATAACTATCAATCTGTTAGTCTTGTCTAAAACGATTAATAAAAGAAAAAACAAAAATGAGTCATATATTTATGGAATTATGGTGATTGTTTGTATTTTTATTTGTGAGTGCGTGGATATTAGAGAATAAGATCTCATATGGAGTCATATGAGATAATATTAAGATAATATTAGGAAATAATATATTGAGAGAAGTTATTGATGATAATATTGTGTTGTGTTATGAAAACAATGATCCTATATTTATAGTATTACAGATACCTAACTCAAATATCTCATATAACTTCTCTCAATATATTATTTCATAATATTCAAAGAAAATCGTATTTGATTTTATAAAAACTGTTATATAAATTTATCTTAGATAATGAAGCAGGGGATGAAGGCTCAACACGACCAGGACACTCAGAAGCCTCACAGGACCATGTCAAGACAGCAACACAAGCACTACCATCCAACACCACAAGATAAAAGATAATTCAGCCAGTCTAGGAAGAAGCAGCTCAGGCAGACCATGGTTCTAGGCCAGATATCGTAAGGCAACTATCTAAGCAAGGGCTCCAACTCCTTTTCTCATTCAGTTGAGGTCCTTAACTAGCTAAAAGTCCTGGACAAGTTTTCCTAAATGTTCCTAGAAGTCCACCTAAAACAACCTACAAGTTCAAGGGTCATAGTGAGAAGCCAGTCAGGCACAAGGGCCACCATCCAAAGGCATCTTATTTTTGTGTGAGCAGTCTTAGCATTAATAAGGTCATCGAGAAGGTAAAAGTAGTACCTCTCAAGGGCTCAGGATCAGCAACAAACATCCAGACCAAGAAGCCACAAGTTTTGAACAACATTGCCATTTCAAAGAAAAGGACAATGTTACTTTTGCAGCAACTTTTCTGAAAACTTGCAGTCTGTTTCAGCTCGTCTCATTAGGAGACTTTTGTGCATTTGTTTTGTTGACACTTTAAGGCTATTTCAATCCCTTAGATGTAACTTTAATTCAGTGGTAGAGATATCCTTGTAATGCTCTATATAAAGAGCTTTTTAATTTGCACTATGTATTACTCAGATTTGAATGAATGAAAACCTGGAGTATTTACTCTATTGCTTGTTAAGCTGGTGTTAATATTCCACTTTAGTGAGGGAGGTGAGATTTGAACACGTGACCTCTCTCACATTGACTTTGATTATGTCATTTCAAGAAACCATTTCAACTAAAACATTAAGTCGATACTTAAAGCTCTAAGATTAGTTTTATACTCTAACAGATACATATTAAGAAAAAAACTATTATACCACGGATCAATACCCAAGTATGCTCTAATAGACTAATATGCTTCATTGATTACACGAGAAACTAGCATGAATAGATGCCAATTATCTTCTATTATTCTCCATTATTATTTTCTTCTAAGTTATTATATATCTATACTATACTCCTATTAAATCATCATAAAATGCCAAAAACATAATAAAGGATAAGTTTTTAATATCATTCTCCTCATCAATCATTATGATCATAAAACCTAGGAAGAGAAAAACTATTAAAAATAAGGCAATAAGCAAAGAGTGCAATGACCAGGAAACAACATTCCAACCAAGTCCCTCGTATGCATTCAAAGGGCACGTTCGCTTATACCCTTAGATCATGGGATACCCCTTGTATTTCATGTAGTGTAACCGCACCACCATTTTTTAATAAATAGATTTTTAAAGTTGGTGTGCTAAAACAAATTCGTAGTCGTTTAATTGTTATACTAGTTTAGAGCCCGTGCAATAAATGCATGTTATATAGAGTTTTTATTTTAAAAAAGTTAGTTATATAATAGGGGAATCCCGTTAATTGCTCGTTTTTCTCGTAAAGTTGAAACTGGGGAAACAGAGAACCGAGAACAGAGGAGAACGAATCTACTATATACTAATCCACAAACATTTAGAGCGTTCTTATTGGTCGATAAAATAAAAGGATTTATCAAATTGGTATTGATGTGGGACCCCCCATGTTTATGTTTAGAATTAATTAATCCCATTCATTCATTATTATATACTCTTTTCTACTTTTATTAATTTCATTCATTCATTATTAAAACAATGTATTACATTACACTACACTATATTTTATTAACATACTTCCGCCGTTCCATTTGATTGTATACGTTTGCTTTTTGGGCACTATTCATAAGTTAGAAGAATCGTTAGTACAACTTTTAATATATAACATAAAAGGTAGTCATGTGAGATCTTGTTTAAATTGTCTTACCGAGTACAATATTAATATCAAATTTTTATAATTTTTAATAATGTGTAACTAAAGATATAAACAAAACAAAATGAGCATTGACATACGTGATAAATCAAACGTATACAACCAAATGGAACGGAGGAAGTAACATTTAATGAATAATAACATAGTTTTATATCATTATTTAATCCCATTTTCACATCCATAAAAAGATATTATAAACATTATTATTACATTCCCTAAAACTAAAATTTACACTCCAAAATTTACATATTACAATTACATACAAATTACTAATATGATTTTCTAATACAAAAATCATAGTATCAGTTTCAAAATATATAGTGTATACTCCGTAAGAAATCATATTATGTTTAAAATTTTTGGGCTCTAAACATTAAAGCGTAAGACATGTTTTCTGAAAACATGTAGTTATTTGCATTCCCGTTGATATAAGATATTTCTTTGTTCATATTATTGGTTTAAATTATTATATTGGTTTGAATGTATTTAAATCATGTTATATTAATAAAATATTGATTTTTTAATTGATCGTGAATTTCAAATTTATCTTATAAAAACATACTACTTATATACATATAGTTATATTTTACTTGAATACATTCAAGCTGTTGTTTGTTTCACTATAAAAGTAAACAAAAATCAAGTATAATCATGTATTAAATAATAACGGCTTTTATTAATTACAACCCGTGCATTTTCTGCACGGGTTTAAAACTAGTAGAATAGGGAAAGATTGATCATCTTATTCATTATGTGCAAGAGCAATATATACTACGGACAGTAAGTAGATTATAGATCTGAGATAATACCATCAGTTGTGTAATTTTTTAGCTTTATGAAAAATTTTTTGAGTTTTACTTTAAAGATTATGAGTTATATTACAAAGTATCTAAGTTAGTTTACATAAATATTATGATAAAAAAATATAATATAACTCAAAAATATTACATATAAACTCAATTAATTTGAGTTTTAATGGCAAAAAAATTAAAAGGTGACCTATAAATATTAAAAAGCTCATAAAAAAATACATATTAGCTAAAAAATAACTTAAATCTGAGATAGTACATCCGATGTATGTTCCTTTTTTTGTACTACGGAGTACAATATGTCTAGCTAATGACGGAAATATAATTAAGCTACATATGATACAAAATAAGAATAATACAATGATGATATGCAAGAGATATTGACAACGGTAACATGCCATATTATGGCTTGCATAATAGAAGAATTAATCAGAGAATTGAGTAATGTTCTGAAACGTATTTTAAAGAAAATATTTTATCTACGACAAAGCTAATGATTTCAATTTGGCAATAAAAACGATTTACTTTGTACAACTTTGTTGAAAGATTGTAGTTTAAAGTTTAGTGAAAACAGTATAATTTGATGAAACGATAATAATTTATTGAAATAAATTATAATTATTTATTTTCTTATTTAGTGAATGCACTTACTTTCTTTATTTAATAAGATGCTTTTGGAGGGAAAAATTGTAAGATCACATATTCTTTTAGTATAAATACTAGTATAGAACCCGCGCGAATGCGCGGTTTTTTAAATAGTGATATTAAAGAATTTAATAATTATATACCTGGTATAAATGTATTTAATTCCCTTTGAAATGTAATTATAAAATTCAGTAATAACAATGTCTTGTATTAAGAGATAAAAAAAGAGAAGGCTCAACACTTTTACTCTGATCTGTCATATAAGATTGCCGCTTTTACTGAAACTATTTGTTACCTGTTTTTGTAATATGCTATTAAATCATTATATAAACTAAAGAAGTAACAGAAACGTTAAGTAATGACCTTAAAAATACAACCAGATAAGATATGTGTTGTAATAAATATACTTATGTATATGTTAAATTAAAAAATTAACCAAAATTAAATGTTTATATAGCATGGAGAAGAGACAGATAATAAGCTAAAGTGTAAGAAAATATATATTATATGTAAAAATTTTCGTTTTAGATATAAAAATAATCTATGAATACTCTCAACTTGTAGTATTTTTGTATATTAAATTAGAACTTTAGAATTAATTAGAAAATATTTCCTAGAAAAGTATTCGTGACCATCACGTTTATTTTAAAAATAAAAGTAGTAAAATATTTCAATTAGAGTGGGATTTCAATCTAAAAGATTGGGCACATTACTAACTAACATATTATAAGATATAAGTATAAAGCCTAATCTAACTATAAATTTATGTTTTAGGCGGGAAAATTAGAGCTTGACTTAATCTTTTAGTAGTAGGGGGATAAGAGATGGTTTGTAATTGATTCGTTTTATGGATAACTGTGACAACCCTCGCGAATGCGGAAATATAAAACATACAAGCATGTGAATTATATAGCGGAAATAGGTAGTTTTAAAAACCTTTATACATGCAAGTTAGATAAAACGAGGAGTGTCAAAATATTACAAACTAAATGCGGAAATACAACAAAGAGACGGAGTCTCTCAAAATGTTAGCAAAGAACAAGTGTTTAGCAAAACTAGCTAAAATCGTCTAGAGGTGAAACTTCCAGGGACAACG
>JAIUZE010010218.1:0-19852 GCA_022085475.1 Heliosperma pusillum
CTTACGAACGCGCAATGAATTATTTGCATATCCTAAATCCAATTTCATCAATATGTCAATCTACATGTGTGAACCTATTCCCCTAGATGCTTCTCATTATTGTTAAATCATCATTTGCTTTATTGCTTTCATCTTTAATTGCTTTTATCTTATTTTCATTTATGCCTTTTGTTAGTTTAGACATCACAATTCCAATACCCAGAAAATCATTAGAGAATTCATCGCTTTACATCAAACCCTATCAAACAACCCGATTGTAGAAGTCAAGGGGGATGTTGGAAGTCAAGTCAAGCAAAGGAAGATGAAACGTTAGTCAACCGCTTCTAGAAGACCACATACCCGATCGGGTAAGTGTGTACCCGATCGGGTATCCTTGCTGATCCAAGCATGACGGCTCCTTCTTCCTTAATTTGTCCTATGTGTTTAATGCCCGACCTCTTCTCCACAAAACCCTAATACTATAAATAGATGCTCTAGTCACACTATCTCTCACA
Organism: Heliosperma pusillum; assembly: GCA_022085475.1. Lineage (NCBI taxonomy): Eukaryota > Viridiplantae > Streptophyta > Magnoliopsida > Caryophyllales > Caryophyllaceae > Heliosperma > Heliosperma pusillum. Next base: position 495 of record JAIUZE010010218.1, read on the forward strand.
CAATCTAATCTTATATCTCATACAATCTTCTTACATATCTTCTTTAGAATAATCTTTAGTTTTCTCTTTAGCTTTAGTCTTTCTAGTTTAGATTATCTTCTACTTTTATCTTTTGTTCTTAGTTTATTTCTGTCCATTTCATATCAAAACATTAGTTTAGTTCAATAAGAATTTCAATCTTTGTAGTCTACTTTTTTGGGTACAAGAGTTGTAATTCAAGGTACCACTACTTACAAAACAAGCTATACCACGTTAAAAACCGTTGTAATATTAAAAAGCGGACGTTGTTAAAGCCTCCGTTGTTAAAGGTTTTAACAACGGTGCCGATTTAATAAAAATACCGTTGTGAATAGTGTTAACAACGGTAATAAGTCGTTGTTATTACTAGATAACTGTTGTTAAAACGTGTGAATAATTATGGTGGGAAAGATACGAGAACGGTTCTATGAAATTAAACCGTTGTTAAAGGTATGATTAATTTTGGTGGGAAGGATTATAACAACGCTTTAATTTTTCAACCCCGTTGTGAATATTGTTAATTACAACGGAGTATAATAAAGAAGCCGTTGTGGAAAGTTTTAATAACAACAGGTATTCTATAATACACCGTTGTTAAAGGTATGATAAGTTTTGGTAGGACATATGTTACAACGCTTTTAATGAATTTTGAAAAACCGTTGTTATTATTTTTATTATTGTTTTTGAAAAAATTGAAATTTGTTCCCATGCCACCAGTTAAAATCCTGCATAAATCAGCAGCAGTACGCAGCATAAACCAATTTCAGAAGCAGCAAAATGATATATCTATATATAAATCAGAGCAATTCATGTACAGGGCAATTCATGTACAGCAGCAGCAAAATGATATATACAACCAAAATGATCTCTTTCAGAGCAATTCATACTTACAACTTGCTCTAATTAATGACTTCTACAAATTAAAGTTCCCTATCTGCTTCCAAAATAATCTAAGTGTCATTTATTCTTTGTTTGTTCAAGGACGTATTTGCCCAACAAGTCCCTTACCTCGTCTATATTGTGCTTAGTGTACTCAGGGACATGTGGCGTGTTGATTGAATACTGCGGATAAAACAAATAAAATACATCGATCAGTAGGGTAACAACAGTATAGGCATATCATACATAATTAGCAACATCGATCATATATATATAGCAGAAAAGATATCAGCTCTAATGAAAAAAAGTAAATAATAGCTACATTAAACTACTAACTCTTTCTGGAATGCTGATATATCTTCGCCTAATAAGCTCCAACATGAAACGACAAACGTAGTATCCACATTGGATGCTATCCGGCTGTTTAGGGACCTATTATTACATAATAAACGAAGAGACGAGAAGGCAATTACCAATTAGTTTAATGCGTAATTAAAAAAGACAGATGTATATGCGTAATTAGTTTAATGCACTTAATTATTAAGGTATATATTGTATTTGCGCGTACGTACCCCTGTTATCGGAATAAAAGTAGGGCCATCATCAGAATATTCTGTCGGTTGATCGCCGGTTGTTGCTCTTTTCTTCTCAAAGGCCCTTTAAAAAAGGAAAGAGGCCGAAAGTCACATAAACTTACTTAATAATAATAAATGAAACTTAATATTATGTGCCAAGTCATCATCAGTATTATAAACTTACTTAATAATCAACTTCTTAAAGGTCTCGGATGGTTGTCCATGCAAAGAGTCCAAACAAAATACTTTCTTCGTGGTCGGATTGATCGCTGCTAGCACCCAATGTCTCCTAGAGATCGAGAGACACATCATTATTAACAAGCACAACATGCATCATAACCAAACATATAAAACTGCAATTGTATTTGGAATCGTAATATGAATTATATATTACCCGACTTCATTATAAGGGGCAAAAATGAGCTTATTGTTTTTCGCCAACTCCCCAGCAATATAATTTACACGTTCTTCATACGAAAACATCTCGATATGCATAGATAAAACATTTGGGCCCATGAATCCGTATTGAGGAAGTGGATTAATATTGGTCTCGGCGGGGATCACAACCGAGTTCAAGTACCTACATGCCGGTTTTAATTCCGATATTATAAACACTATATCTTACTTAGTCAGAATATTAGAATACTGCATGATTTAATTTATTAAGAAACTTACTTCATCCAAACATATAGGTGTTGGACATCAATCTCGTCAAGGCCAGCCCAAACGGCTAGCGTTTCCCAATCCAGCATTGCTTGGCGTTCTACCCCTACAATATCATTCTCGAGCGGAATAACTATTAATTGCTCGCTTGCTATGCGTCTCTCAGCCTCCTTATAAAGCTCCAGCATCGCCACCGTTCGTACTTTTTCCATGTAAACGTTCCCATGAAATTTAGTACTGGATAGACTCCTGACCTCTTTCAGCTTGGGGAAATGATGCGGTGTGCTACCTTTCACAACCTACATGTGGCTAACTAAATTAAGTTGCTCTTTCAATGATGAGGCGATAGTAGAACTTAAAATATAAAGAGAGTTGATTAAATACCTCATCAAGTTGTTGTTTTGACGAGGTAGTAGAAAGATTATTGTCTATCGAGTTAGACTTATCCATGTTTTTTGTTACCTACAAAACAAAAATAAAACATATAAATTTCACTATTTATGAAGGTGATGAACAAAGACAAAAGGCGGGTTAAATTAGATGTATTTTTCTAACCCCGTCTACATTCTGTTGAATTTTACAATCACGAGCCAAGAAAATGTGGCTTTGAGGCCATTGGACAAAACATTTAACCGCATCTGCCAGTATTACTATGTCGTCGCGGACTGGGACGGGCAGTTTACGGGTTCCATAGCCCTTCACGACTCCCACTATCCCCACTTTTGCATGCTTCGGCAAGAGTCGTACGCCATGAACCAAGATGGTTTCCGCTGAGTCCTTGGGCTTTGGGTATACGAAACCCCGAGCAACAATCACATTCTCTTTGAATGAAGGGTCGGCGAGACGAACAACTACCCGCCTTTTTGTGGCCTGAAGAATACACATTATTTACTAAATACCAAAATATAATAGATATCATAAATGATCTATATTGAGTATATAATGTAAAGTTAGTTACAAGTATTTATTGTTGGGGGGTAGGCTATTATACTTGAACATGTCCAGACCAGATTTAGCACTGACAGCATATACTAACTTCTTATATTCTACATACCTCCTTATTGTCACCCGTCTTCTCAGCCGGCTCCTCAAGTTGCGTCCCCTTTTCAGAGTTATTTACCTTATAAAATTAATTAACCAATCAAAGGCATGCAATGGCTGCTGGAAAGAACAAATGCAGAGGTTCAAAATGGTTAAGTCGTATTTACCTTATCGGCTTGAGGTATCAAAACCTCAGCAGCATTAGGTACCTCACCCGTCTCCTCAAGTTGCGTCCCCTTTTCCGACTCATTTACCTAATAAAATAAACCAATCAAAGGCATGGCTGCTAGAAAGAACAAATGCAGAAAAAAAAAATCATATTTACCTTATCGGCTTGAGGTATTAAAACCTCGACAGCAGTAGGTACCTCACCCATCTTCTCAGCCGTCTCCTCATGTATTGGCAAGGTAGTAGTGTCTGCCTCTTGGCAAATCTGTTGCACTACCTCACCCTTTTTAATGACATCCTCCATCATCTTCAATTCTTCTTCGGAAGGCTTGCCTCCAGAATTCATCTTCAGTATCACGGAGGCCAATAACTGAACCTGCACGCCCAAAATGTAGAATCAGCAATTTGTTAAAACAATAACATGTGAATTTTACATGACAATAACAAATGGTATACGTACCATGTCAGCCTTCCCCTTATTTTTCTTCTTCTTGTTCGAGCTAGTTGTCCCATAATATTTCGTGACTCCGACATGTAATGGGACGCCCCTCAATCGACCTGGATGCTCGGGACGGCCGATCGCTCTAGCAAGAACGTCGTCACGACCACTCGGAGTGAATTTCCCTTCCGCAACCTCCTTCAGAACATTCTCCTATAATATATTAAATAAACTTAATTTAATTTTTGTTACTAAAATAAATAGATAGTTAGACATACAAGAATTGAACAATAAAGTTATTAAAAACCCGTCTTAATAAAAATAATACTTACTATGTTGGCCAAGACTTCCTGATCATATTCGTTACATGTTCGGGATCCTTTAGGCGTGTGCCCTTCTTTATAAGTTACGTGCCGATTCAAGTCGGTCACACCTTTTGACACCTACACGTTAACTCAAAAATAATATATGTATACATGTATATCAAGTCCAAGTATGATTAAAAAAATCTAATATATAGATGCTACTTACGAGATTTTCTTCTATCAATCTGTAACCGCCTCGAGAACCATAATATACCCCCCGCTTCTGTGAGATGTTAGCACGATTTCTGGCGCTAACGCTCTTCAAATCATATAAAATCGCAAGTAGATGAGACAATTAGAAAATTATAGATACAAGTAGCGTTTTAGAAAAATGTAACCTGAAACTTTTAGAAAAATGTAACCTTAAGTAGAGTTTTACAAAAATGTAAACATATGACATGGATACTTAACCTGAAACTTTTCAGTAGCTCGTTTCGCCTTATAATTATCCCATTGTTGCTGAGTGATGTGGGGGTACTTTGTCGGTGGGCTCTTATGCATCTGCCCCGTCTCCTTGTCCACATACAAGTGTAATTTGGCAAGGTCACACCTCCACTGCCTTAAGACTGCCGCTGCCTTACGTAATAGATACTTATCATGGCAGTCTGGAATATCGAAAGCTTCCTGCATCATCATCATATATACTAATAAGCGGCTGTCTAATATCATACCTTTATACGAACCTTTATACGGCTTCCTGCATTATGTAATAGTAACTTATGCAAAATAAAATGGTGTTTAGCTAAAGATATTATCATACCTTTATACGTTTCAAGAGTAAGTTCGGCAATGAAGGATTTATATTCCTGAAATCATCTAAATCTATAGGCACAAACTGTTTGGTTGTAACTCCAATCCAAGTGGCTAAATGGCTAGCATTTGGACCAGTAGGAACACCTTTCACCCTCCATTTTATTTCCATCGGCGTTTTTGCCGCTATAGCTGCAAGGGCTGCAGAGCACTTCGAAGCACCCCTCTCACCAGGCTTATCCACCTTATCATTGTTGTCTACTCTTTTCCGTTTTTCACCCATGATAATCCTAAGACACTAAGACCTTCAAAATAAATGAAATAGTAACGGAACAGAGTCATGCATACAGCGATTCTAAAACCCTAAGACCTTGAACTGAATGAAATAGTAACTGAACAAATAAAGAGTCATGCAGAGATTCTAAAACTCTAAAAACTTAGAAAGGAATGAAACTACATGATAAAGAGAACGATAAATAGAAAAGGAAAACAAAAAGATGAACTTCAAACTTAAAACCCTAAAGACGAAACACAAAAATTACCTGATAAAGAAAATGAGAACAGGGTGATGATAAAGAGAACATGATGATGATCACGAGTACGAGGAGGATGATGATGATACTAAACAAAAAGATTTGTGTTGTAAACGAGGATGATTGTAAACGAGGAGGATGATGATGATAATGTACGTGTGTAAAATTTACTCTATAGGATTGTAAATTATTTTTTATTAAGAGAAACTAAATGGTTTATTAAGAGAAACTATTGACAACGGTTATCCTACAAACCACCGTTGTTATAGAGTAATAACAACGGTTAAATAACACCCGTTGTAGAAAGTAATAACACTAAGACAACGGTTTATTTATTATAAACCGTTGTTGAAAGTAATAACAACGGTGAATTTCTAAAACACCGTGTTTATAGATTATGTATATTTTTTTTAATTTTTCAGATACGCGCGCGCGGTATTAAAATTTGAGGCACGAAATAAACTCATTAACTTTGCTCTAAATTAATTTATTTAACTTTGCTCTAAATTTAATTTAATTTATTTTACTTTGCTCTAAATTTTATTTTATAGGCGTAAGTTACGTTTAATTATTAGCTCGGATCGGGTTTGTCCTGGGAATCAATTCCAATCGGGTTAGATTCGGCGGGTTTGTAATTAATAACTTTATCGATCGGGTTAGTTATTAATTATTTTTAGTTTTTGGTTCAATTACCTCGAATCGGGTCATTTTCTTTTTAATTAAGGAACTGGTTATTATAATTCTCATGCATCACTAGTTAACCTGAAACTAATCGATCGGGTGGCCAGGCCAGCAGTTACGGATCGGGCAATCCACTTTCTAGATCAGAGCAAGCGTACGTAATAGCTACGCAGTTCAATTCGGGTCGATCGCTTTTGGGCAGGGTCGGGGGCACGTGTCATTATTAATTACCTCGTATATATATATGTACTACTTATTGATGATGATATATATATATATATATCTATATAGGGTCAGGATCCGGTGAGAACCACCAACATAATGAGAACCGTGAGAACTCTCACTTAATCTCCACCAAATTTTGTTCCGAAAGTTTTGATGGATCATTTACCATTAGTTTAGTCTATTCAAGCAAAATATTTGCAGTAACTAACACAAAAATTATTGATTATATTAAAATTATGTACTTATGTACATAATTTCAATTTGGTACACTAAAATTACTATAAGTGCATGAAAACGAGCACTAGGTGCACGAAAATTGCTACATGCATGAAAACAGTTACTAGGTGCATAAATATGACGGGCTCTAGATGCATGAAAATGAGTACTAGGTGCATGAAAATTGCTAGATACATCAAACTGACTACTAAGTGCATGAAAATTAATAAATCGTATTTCGCCTCAATTTCCTTCATTAGCTTATAACTTTTTTAACAACAAATATGTTATCTAGCCTTAAAATTCTACGCCGAAACCAAATATGTTGTTAGTTTTACAAAATTAATTTTTTAAGGCGGAGTTCTCACGGTTCTCATTATCTTAGTGGTTCTCACCGGATCCCAATTCTATATATATATATATATATATATATATATATATATATATATATATATATATATATAATAATAATTAAATGATGATGACTTCCGGATCTCTAATTAACGACGCTCGTACTACAATTTGCAATAATAACAGATTCATCAATGCACATACATGCAATTCAAGTAAGCAAGCTAAGTATTATATATACACGTACGTCAATGTTTCCCAAATTAAATAATAATGATATATATATATATATATATATATGGCCTGGGGTCGATCGACTTCGTTCATCCAATTCAAGTACGCTAATAAACGGGCCGTTTTTGCATCACAAACCTGAAACTGTCCGACCCAAAATTAATTAGCTTGCTAGCTAGTATCAGGTTATTTTATTTAATTCGATAGAAATCATTATTTATTATCCGCGTGATGATTATTAAGTATCATTTTCGGGTCGGATCACTTTTAATTATTAAGTATCATTATTAGTATACGTGTGTTACTTCAAAATAACCCTAAACCCTAAAACCCTAAACCCTAAACCCTAAACCCTAAACCCTAAACCCTAAACCCTAAACCCTAAACCCTAAACCCTAAACCCTAAACCCTAAACCCTTTTTTATATACTTCTAATAATACATCAAAATATTGAACATCAATTCAAACACTTTAAACAACATTCTTTCTCATTGATTTCATTAGGAATAACCTAGATTTTATAATAAAGTACATTACATTCATCCGACATCAAATAAATAAAGATGTTAAATAATCCGGAACAATTCCGGTTAAGTGTAAAAAGCTTTTCTCACACTGCCACCAACAATCCGGAACAATATTGATGATACTGATGACTTCCGGATCATTAACCTCGTATTTTGCAATAACAGATTCAATGCCTGCAAGTACACGTCTTGCATGTGGAGATAAGGTAGGACGGGTACAGCTCAACATATCTCTTGCGGCATCCAACCTCCGAGTATAAGGCCGACGTGGGTAGACAGAGGACGATGATGATGACGACGCTTGGTTGACAAGTCGGACTGCTTCACGCCTCTTAATCCAATAATCCCTTCGATGTTCAATGGATCCTTTAATCAATGGGTGATGATCAGCGGGAACTACGGCAAGAGCCTCCTCCTCATCTGCAATCAATTTTGTAAGGGTCGTTTCATCGTTGGGAAGGTTAACTGCTGCCATTGATGATATTAATTTTAGGGTAGTTATGGAATATTTAAAGGAGGGGTTTTGAGGCTGTATTTATAGAGGGGTTATGCTGCCATTGATGATGTTCAATGGATGCTTTAATCAATGCTGGTTCTGCTGTTGTTTATTCACGGGTTTGGACTGCAATATCTTTTAATTAAAAATAATAATATTGAGCAATAACAACGGTTATTGGTACAAAAACCCGTTGTTATTACGCAATAACAACGGTTATTGGTACAAAAACCCGTTGTTATTACTAACCACAACGGTTTTCGTTACCACAACCGTTGTGATAGGGTTACTGCACATTGCAGTAAATGCATTGACTGCACATTGCAGTAAATGCATTGACTGCACATTGCAGTAAATGCATTGACTGCATATTCACACATTTACTCAATCAATAACGTACTGCATGCATGTGAATGTATAGTCGTTTTGGGAACCAATGCATGCATGTGAATCAATGCCTTCATGTGAACCAATGCATGCATGTGAATAAATAACTCCAATAAATAACTCTCTATAAATACAGCCTCAATACAAGCAGGTTATCAACCACATACAAAATTCCCAACTCTAATCAATATCATATTTGCTAAACCATACAAAATTTCCCAGCCTCAATACTAACATCAACCATACAAAATGTCTGGAACTTTTACTAAACCATATTCTTGCATCATGAAAGAAATGCCTTGTCATATTGAGGGTGGCTACGTTGTGTGTAAAAGTTACAAAAAACTCCGTGATACGCTTATTCGAAATGGCTATTTAATCAGGAAGATGTGGCCAAATTATCATCGCAGGCACTTTACAGGGGAACTCGTTTTCGAGTTTGGGATGTCGGATGCTCATCGTGCGTCCGCATTCAAACTGGCAAGAATGTTTGACAAGGCCGGGCATGGGCGAAAAGATTTTATTGAGAGCACGGACCACCAGCCTGGGCCATATCTATGGGTGGCTTCCGAACATGACCGTTACCGTTGGCCAAATGGGGTCGACCTCGTTGAAGTGACCCAGGTAGAGCAGTGGGAAGGGTTGGCTCTGGCCGAGGCTGACCCGATTGATGCATATGCTCTAGCGGTGGCAGCTATCCGGGAGATTTACCCGGACTCAATTTAATTTGTTGTTGTTGTTTGGTTGTAGTTGTTTGGTTGTTTGGTTGTTGTTGTTTTGGCGCCATTTGTGTGTGGCGCCGTTTGAACTTATTATTTAATAATATTAATGTTGATAAGTTAATTTGTTTTTTGACTTAAGTTTAGAAGTAATTAAACTAATTCAATTCAAAGCTATTCAATCGATAAAGCAAAATTAGAATTGAATGACATTCAGGAAATGACATTAACAAATTTGCTAATAATAAACGACATTGAATTGGTGAAAAACATAAACGACATTCAGGAAATGACATTCACAAATTCAAGAAATAGTTCACAAATTCACAAATTAAAAAATAATAAGGGAGATGATGACAGAAAAATGATCATTTCCTCTAATAGATCTTTGTGATAGAGTTTTTGTGTTGCAGTACAGTCGTATTATTAGTGTGTGTTTCCTATCTACAAATATTGACAACGGTTATCATAAACAAACCGTTGTGATAGAGTAATGACTACGGTTATAGTATCATACCCGTTGTAATTAGTAAACACTATGACAACGGTTTGTGATTAATAACCGTTGTTATTACTAACCACAACGGGTATATTTACAACAACCGTTGTTGTTGCTTACGTTTATTTTTTTTTTAATTATAATTATAAGAGACAGCAATATCATAAGTACTATACACTGCAATAATAATCAGCAGAAACCAACAAAGACAGCAATATCATAAGCACTATACACTGCAATATCAGCAGAAACCAAAACATGGAGACTGTATAATGAATGACCAAAAGCTAAATAATTTGGGAATCTTCAACAATGACCAAAGCTAACAAAAACTAAAGACAATACCACCTCAGGATCGGGGACGTTTCTTGCCCGACATAGTTTCTTCGTTAACCCAAATACCTTCACCATGATCATCACGCATATAGATGCTTTCAATGTTATCATGATCAGTGTCAACATTGTCGAAATAAGATACAGTGGAAGAGTGATCCATTCCCTCAAACACGACATCCTGATCATTATCCCCACCATTATCGGGTGCACCCCGTCTACTCCTTATAGATAGTACAACAGACCACTTCTTATCCATAGGATCGGTGACATAGAACACTTGTTTAGCTTGGGATGCCATTATGAAAGGATCATCCTTATTATTGCCAACCTTATCCAAATTGACCAACGTAAATCCCATTTTATCCTTTCGAACACAATTGTTGTTGTTATCAACCCAGTTACATCGAAACAGAGGTATTGTGAAATCAATGTAATCTAATACCAATATTTCTTGAATAACACCATAATAAAGGCATTTTCCCCAAATAGGGTTTTTATCTTTTGAAGTAGCAAAGTGCATTGCCTCAAATTCAGAACTCACACCACTATTTTGCATTGTGCTCAACTCATCTTGCTCGCGGGTGTAAAAAGTATAACCATTAATAGCAAAACCGCTGAAAAAAGTGGCCCTGGCATTTGGACCTAACCCAAGACGTAGTAACCTAGGAGAGATGTCATCACCATACAAATTCTTATACTCCAAGACAACATTCCTAAACCACTCTCCAAATGTCTTCTTATGCTCGTTTGCAATCCACATCTCGCTCTTGTTTGGGTGATCGTATTTGAGCTCATCTTTGTGTTGTTCAATATAAGGTTGCACCTCATCTTCGTTGTTTAGCACATACGTATGTGCTAAATGTAACATGTCACGTGACACAATTTTTTCAACCCGGCCCCTAATACCTTTTCCGGTCATCCAGTCACTATGACGATTCTTTGGAACGCCAATTAACTCCTCAGGAGAGAGATGAGCGTAACAATATGCAAGAGCTTCGTCTAATATAGCACGTTCAGCAATACAACCTTCTGGACGATACCGATTAGATGTATAGTCCTTGTAGACTTTCATCAATCTTTCGAAAGGATACTGGTATCTCAAGTACACGGGCCCAAGGTACAAAATCTCCCTAACCAAGTGAGTGGTCAGGTGAATCATGATAGTGAAGAAAGAGGGTGGAAAATACATTTCAAAATGACAAAGAGAGGTGACAACGAGGTCCTGCAATGAATCCGCATCATCGGGATCGATGACTTTATCGCATATGGACTGGAAGAAGAGACAGAATCTGGTAATAGCATATCGTACCTTTTCAGGTAAAATGGAGCGAATAGCCACGGATAGTAATTGTTGCATCAAAGTGTGGCAATCATGTGACTTTAACCCGGTGAGTTTTAGATCTTGCATCGACACAAGGCTTTTGATGTTGGACGAATAACCATGTGGCACTTTAATTCCATTCAAGCATGCACAAAACTCTTTTTTCTCATTCCGTGAAAGGGTATAAGCTGCTGGCGGTAAAAATGTACCATTACCTCTCTTCTGTGGTGCCAACTCTAGCCTAATACCCATCATTTGCATATCTTCCCTAGCTGCGGCGTTATCCTTTGTTTTACCGGGAACATTCAGGAGGGTATTGATAATATTATCACAGACATTTTTCTCAATGTGCATGAAATCGAGGCAATGCCTGACCTCCAGGTCAGGCCAATATGGAAGTTTATCAAAAAATATGGATCTTTTCTTATACCCACGAGTAGACAATTTAGAGCCGTTCTTCTTCCCATATTTTATCTCTATATGCTTTACTTTCTGATAAACTTCATGCCCACTCAAAATTCTAGGAGGTTGACGATGTTCTTGACGTCCATTAAATGCTTTCTGCTGCTTGCGATAACAATGGTCAGGATCCAAGCCCCTCCTATTTCCCAAATACACATACTTATGAGAACACTTCAAGTATTCAGACTCGATATCCTCCCCACACAATGGACATGCCTCTTTCCCATGCACCGTATGCCCAGAAAGGTCGCCATAAGCCGGATAGTCGGTTATTGTACACAATAACATCGCTCTCAAATTGAAAGTTTCATTCCTATATGCATCAAATACTTCTATCCCACTATCCCACAAAATTCGCAAATCATCTAAAAGAGGTTCCAAATAGACATCTATATTATTTCCAGGTTGTTTAGGGCCGGAAATTAACAACGACAACATCAAGTACTTTCTTTTCATGCACACATATGGAGGTAAGTTGTATATTGCCAACACTACTGGCCAAGTACTATGTTGGGTACTCATGTTTCCATGTGGGTTCATTCCATCAGTGGACAGCGCTAGACGTAAGTTTCTAGGTTCAATGCCGAAATCAGGATACTTAGCGTCGAACGATTTCCATTGCATACCATCTGCCGGGTGTCTTAGCTTCCCATCATTTATTCTTCCAGTTTCATGCCAAGTTAACATTTTTGAATCATTGCTATTCGCAAACATCCTTATGAATCTTGGTATCACTGGAAAATACCATAACACCTTAGCCGGGATCCCTTCCTTATCCTTATAACGCCACTCAAAACAAACCGGACAATTGGTTAAGTTTTGATATAATTTTCGATACAAAACGCAATCATTTGGACATGCATGTATTTTCTCATATTTCATACCCACCCCTCTAATTAGTTTTTTAGCCTCATATGTCTTAACGGGAAGAACATTACCATCTGGAAGCATGTCGTTTATCAAGGCTAATAAACTAGTGAAACATGTGTCACTAACCCCATTTGCCCCCTTGATATTATACAACTTCACCACAGCCGACATCTTTGTGTACTTACAACCAGGGTATAGAGGCGCTTCAGACTCACACAACTTCTTATACATGTTGTCAAGGTCATCCAAATTAATGTTTTCATCTTCAAAAGCATTTGATTCATCATCTTTTTCTTCATTATCTGTAGACCCAACATTCAACTCGTCTGCTTCCAACTCAACATACTCGGCAAACTCGGGATCATCAGTTATCCTTTCGTATACCTCAAGATCATCTTCTTCAAAATTATTATCTTCCTCTAATGATTCCCCATGAAAAATCCAACGGGTATAGGATCGACTAAAACTATACTTTTCTAGGTGAATTTTAACGTCCGGAATAGCCATATACCTAATATTACCACATCTTTCACAAGGGCATGGAATACTAGAAGAACCATTCAAATTGTTCGCAACGACTTCATAAAATTCAGCTAAACCATCCTTATAGTTTGGGTCACTCATATTCGCAGCATTCATCCAAGTTCGAGTCATTTATCTACATTCGTAGTATATATAGTAAGCCAAGTAATTCAGAAAATCCAACTAATTAAAACTAATTCAATAATAAGCCAACTAATTCAGAAAATGCAATGTATAAGGCAACTAATTCACAAATAAACGAAATTCAGGAAATCAATAAAGAAAAATTATTAGAATACCTGATTAATAAGAAATAGCAGACGGAGATGATGACAAAGAGACGATCAGGAAATCAATAAATTATTAGTGTTTGTGGTTTTGTGATGCAGTATAATCGCTTTGTGTTTGTGTTTTTGTGTTGCAGTACAGTATTATTAGTGTTCTGTGTTTTTTTCATCTTTATTAAAAGTATTGACAACGGTTATTATTCATATTCACCGTTGTTATTAGATTACCTATTTACAACGGTTAACAAAGTTAAATCCGTTGTTACAACTAACAACAACGTCAACAAAATCATATCCGTTGTTATTAATTTAAGCCAAATAATGCGCCAAATTAATAACACATTATAACAACGGGTTTTTCATACCCGTTGTTATTAATTTTCATTATTTCGCGCTAAATTAATAACAACGGATATAGAATAAACTGTTGTTATTAGTAAATTTATTTACAACGGTTATTTTAGTTCACGCCGTTGTTAAAACTAATAACAACGTTCGAAAAACTAACACCGTTGTTATTAGGTTTAATAAAATTCCGCGGAAAAATAATTATCCATTCCACAACGGTTTTTCTTTATTTTCGTGAGTATGCGTTGTTGATGGGGCGTTGTTATTGCCTGTATTTGTAGTAGTGTTATGCCTCATTCTCGGATTGGTACCAATTTCAAAACCTCAAGAACCAAATTTTGGATGATGAAAGAATCTCTTTGGAAAAGCCTTTCTTAAAGAGTGAGGTTAGGAAAATTGTCTTCCAATTGGGTTTTTGAAAGCGCCAGGTTCTTTGGGCACTTAATTCAGCCTTCATTCCGAGGGAGCTTAACTTAACTTTCATAGTTTTAATTCAAAAAAATAAAAGTCCTAAAAGGTGGAAGACTTTAGTCCTATCAGTCTCTGCAATGTGATTATGAAGATTATTTCCAAGTGTACAACAAACAGATTAAAGAAATTGATGCCATGTCTGGTTGATATATTTCAAAATGGTTTTATCCCAGGGAGAAGCATCTCGGACAATATTTTTTAATAGCTCATGAAATTATCTATGCCATTAATAATAAAAAATGTGGGAGGTGAAGGTTTATGTGCTATTAAAGTAGATATGAGCAAGGCTTGTGATAAGCTTGATTGGAGTTTTATTCAAGGGGTTTTATCTAATATTAATTTGCCTCCATATGTAATTTCTCTAATAATGGAAAGTATTTCCTCAGTTTCTTATGAAATCTTAATCAATGGAATTCCTTCCGGAAAGATTGATCCTCGCTCTAATATCCGTCAAGGCGGACCTTTATCTCCCTATATTTTTACTTTGTGTATGGAAGTTCTTTTTCAGATGCTGTCTAAAGCTCATGAAAGGCGCTTTATTAAGGGAATTAAAATATGTAAGGATGCTTTGGAGTTATCTTACATCTTCTTTGCAGATGATTCTCTATTTTTTATTGAAGGAAATGAAGATGTAGTGTCGAATGTTATGGGCATTATTTCGGAGTATTACAAAGCTTCAGGTCAAGTTATAAATAGAGATAAATCTGCAGTTATTTGTAATCATAATTGCTCTCGATCTCCGATCCAGATGATTAAACGCTCTTTAGAAATTACGTCCTTTAAACCAAAGAAAGATCTTGGAAAATACTTGGGTCTTCCTATTGAAGTCGGTAACACAAAAAAGAAGTTTTTCAAAGCCATTGTTGAAAAGGTCAAAAAACGTTATCATCATGGAATAATTTAATGCTTTCTGCGGCTGGTAGATTAACTTTAGTTTGTTCAGTTCTCTCATCATTATCTATTTATCCTCTATCGGTATTTCGCATACCGATAAGTGTAGCTTCAACGATTAATTCGTTGATGTTGCATTTTTGGTGGGGTGGAGCTAAACAAGAGAAATCTATCCATTGGTGTAGTAAGCATTTTGTTAGTCTTCCCAAAGGTATGGAAGGTCTTGGTATTCGTAATATTTCTTGCTTCAATCAAGCTTTGATAGCCAAAATCTCTTGGAAAATTATTTCTGGTCCATCTAGCTTAATCAACGCTACAATTGGCAAGAAGTATGGTTTCTTAATATCCCCAAGGTTACCTCTCTTTAGAATTTAAAATCATCTTGGTCATGGGGAGGCAGAAGTATTATGTTGGGGATACAAAATGATTAAGAAAGGACTTGCATGGAGGATAGGTAACTTGTCCTCTTTAAACTTATGGGAAGATAGATGCATCAATCGGTTCAATTTAGAAGTCTTAGGACAAGATTTTTTAGATCTCCCCAACGACTATAAAAACCTGTCTTTCAATGAATTTCAAGTTAATGGGGAGACTTGAGATCCTAATTTACTAATAAATCTGTTCTCCGATGAAATTTATTACTATTGTCTCTGTATTCCTTTACCGCATCCTGGCCTAATGAGATAGATGAACCGCTATGGAATAATTCTGAATCTGGTATCTATTCTGTGAAGTCTGGTTATTTGGTGGCGCTTAAGGAAGAGATTTCGCAAAAACTCTTTGATAAAGGCAAAGACAGAAAGTCCTCAAACATTGCAATCTTTTTTGCAAGAAGAAGCTATGGAATTTAAAGGTCTCTATTAAATGCAAATTATTTTTGTGGAAAATCCTTGCTCAGGATTTGCCAGTAGGCTATGAGTTCAAGAGAAAAAATTTATAATCGGATGTCTTCCGTAGATTTTGTGGGAGTGATTCTGAGGAGGTTGAAACCCTTGAACACCTTTTTCGGGGTTGTCCTTTCTCTCGTTGCGTTTGGTTTGGAAGAAACTTGTGTATTAAAGCAAATCTTAGAGCTCACGTTGATTTAATGTTCTGGATCATGGACTGGATCACCTATCTTCGGAAAGACCAATTTAGTCGGATTCGAGTTTGTGAATTCATCTCGATCTTATGGGGAATTTGGCATGCTAGAAATTCTCGTCTCTTCAAGAATGAATTGATAACTCCTCAAATATGTTTGAACCTTATTCAAAAAGAAGTTAGATTCCAGATTGATCTTGATGTAGAAGGAAAATCTCAAGAAATAATAAAGATGTTTGAAGATCCGCTAGCTATAAGTTTTTTATCTCGTAAAATAAAAGATTTTCATAACTTCTGGTTGGTTTGATCTCAATCAAGTGGGGAAAGGAAGAGAATCAAATGTGATGCTGCATGGTTTCCAAACCTTAAATCAGGGCTCATATGGGTATTGTGGGATCAAGATGGTCATTCCTTAATCTCTAATCACAAATCGGCAGTGGCAGTTTCCTCTATTCAAGCAAAAGCTTTGGCGATCAAGGAACCAACTAGCTGGGCATTATCAGAAGTCTTTCGACATGTGGACCTCAATTCGGATTGTCTTATCCTCATTTTTTGTATTGGAGAAGAATCGCCGATCCCAAAAGAAGTTAGTCATCTAGTGAATGAAATTCATATTTTAAGTAGGCAGTTTCATTGTTATTCAGTTACTTTCTGTCCTAGAGTTGTAACAAAATTGCCCACATTGTTGCCCGTAAAACAGTACATGTTGTTCTATGATGTTGTCAAAAAAAATGCTTGGGCTTATGTTCTATTGGGTCAGTTTAATGTTATAAGACTGTTTTATAGAAAAGGTGTTGAAGTTTGATTTTGAAGTTATTGTAGATATGGCGCTAATGTCATTGATTGCCACTGAAACTTCTTATGACGAAGACGACTCAAAGACAGCCCAACTAAATAACTACCAAAAATATATGTAACAAACACATAATATCTATGACGAATTTAGATTTCCAAAATGGATTTATTCCAGGAAAATCTATTACTGATAATATTCTTATCTTTCATGAACTTTTCAATTATATTTCAAAGAAATCAAAAGGCAATAAAGGATTCCTGGCTTATAAGGTGGATATGAGTAAAGCTTACGACAGAATTAATTGGAATTATACAAGGAGTACTCTGATCAGCATGGACTTTCCTCTTTGCTTTATTAATATTATTATGAATTGTATCTCCTCGGTTTCATATGAGATTCTTATTATTAGAAGCCGGGGAAATATCTTCACTCATAGAGCGGGAATTCGTCAAGGCGATCCTATTTCTCCTTATCTCTTTGGTATGTGCTCTGAGATCCTTTCTAATATTCTTGTTAAAGCTCAAGAAATAAACATTTATGTGGCATCAAGATCTGTCGTAATGCAACACATATATCCCATCTTTTGTTTGCAGATGATTCGATCTTCTTTACTTCGGCTGATAAGAAAGTCTGTATTACTTTAAAGGATATCCTCAAAGTTTATTGTGATGCTTCTGGTTAAAGACTCAACAAAGATAAATCAACTATAACCTTAAGTCCTAACTTTACCCTTTGTACTATCTGATTTTGCTTTAAGATCAGTAAAGTTTCTGCAGCTAAAAGAATTGGACCGTATCTTGGACTGCCTACTGAGTTTGGAATTAGCAAGAAGGATATTTTTCAATCAACTATTGAGCGAGTTCGTAAAAGAATTCTCTGTTGGAATAATCAACTTTTATCTCCAGCTGGCAGATTAACTCTTATTTACTCGATCTATATTCACTATCTATTTATTCTCTATCGGCATTTAAAATGCGGATAAGTGTGGGATATAAGATTGATTCTATAATCTCACAATTCTAGTGGAGTGGCACGAGTAATAATAGAAAATCTGACTGGAGTAGTAAACTATTCATCAGTGCATCAAAATCAAGTGGAGGGCTGGGAATATGAAACACGGGTTGCTTGAATCAATGTCTTCTCGCCAAGATTGGGTAGAGAATTTTTACAAAACCCATAATGTCTTATTAGTACGACATTTGGTCATAAATACAAAATCTCTACAGAATCTATGATGACATGTAGTATGCCTAATGTATCCTTCCCTTCATGGGGAGAACGTGGGCTTCTTTGAGGTATTAAGATCCTTTTAAACAATTGTGCATGGCAAATTGGTAATCCTTCTTATCTTGATTTATGGTTTGATAGATGGGTTTATGGTGAATATTTAGGACATCGTCTTCGACTTTTTGAGGAAGATAATTCTAATAAACCGTTTCGAAATGTTTGTTTAATTCAAGATAAGGACGGTTATTGGGATGGTGCTAAAATTCAGGAAATATGTGGATATTATGCCATTCATATCATCCTTCCAATGTATTTGGTGCTCTTCTATGGTGAGCCAAACTTTGAAGCTAGATTGACGGCCTTTAATGTGCTTGGTCAATGGTTACACTCATTCAATAAACCTCATATCATATTAGGGGACTTCAACCAAGTAGAATACAAAGATGACAAGTTTAGTAAGAAAAAAGGGTTTATCCAAGGGGCTATGCAGTTTAGTAAATGGAAAATAGATCATAATTTGATTGACATCCCATTTAAGGGACCTCGATTTACTTGGTGTAATAATCGAAAAGGCTTAGCGCGGGTCTATGAAAGGATTGATAAAGCGTATGGCTCTGAAGACTGGTTTCAACTATTTCCTAACACAGGTCTCAAACAGTATCCTATTCAAATATCGGACCACGCACCAATTGAATTGGACTTCAATCTCATAAAATTGCAAAGGCGGAGGCCATATAAAGTAGACTCATGGAGCCTTGAAAATGGTGAGTGTCTATCGCTAATAAGAGAAAGTTGGAATATTCCTATTTATGGCTCACCTCAATCCTGTTTAGCTAGGAAGCTATCTATTTTAAGAGGTAAAATAAAAAAATGGTCTCTTGATAGAAAGGCTATATGGAAACTCAAATGGGATAACTTTGACAAAAATCTTGAAAGTGCTATGGCTGCTACTATATCATCGGGAGACGAGTTCTTTCATGA
>JAIUZE010010220.1:0-74739 GCA_022085475.1 Heliosperma pusillum
TTTGTGTCACGGCCTGGGGGGTTTATCTCCAAGTCGGGGCATGGCTGCCTAAGAGTTCCACTTTGGGAATGGAGCCAGCTTAAGTACTAGCCAACTCTGTCTAGGGGGTCGCCTAGTAGATATTCTTGTGTACTGTTTTGTCATGAGACGGGGAATGGAATAGCTGTTGTCGCTAGGTCTGATCAGTCTAGGACTAGGATGTTTTTCCTACCTTGTGGTATAGCCTCGAGTTACAGAAGTCGACTATTGACTGTTCTAAGAACTTATGCCTGTTTCTAGAAGTATTGGTCTTTCATGTATGTATGATTCTATGAGTTCTAGAAGGTGAGATGCAAGCCGGCTAGGATTGATAGAGTTTGGATTAACCGTTGTTAACTGATTCACATGATTACGTGTTGATTAGGGTTTGAGTGTATCAGGGCCATGTTACTTGGTAACCGCTGAGCCAGCATACCAGCTTCCCTACCTCGAGTTATATTTTATTACCGAATTCACATGATAACTTTCATATGCTAGGTTATATGTTAGTTAACTGTTTCATAACATGAAAAGCATATCATATATGTTAAGGTTTTGTATTTTCTATATACATTGCTTTTATGTTATTCATGTTTCATTAAACTCGACATTTCGTGGCTGGGAGAACTCTGAGTTACTCCCCACTGACTGTGGCTTCCGTGTTTATATTTAATGCGGTTGGCAGGTTTGTGATGCATACTTGGGTACATTGACGAGCTAGCGAGTGAAGTATTTACCTTGGACCTATATTCGGTTCTTAGGATTGTATATTATTATACACTCTTTTATTTCAGTATTTATACGGGAAACATGTCTCCCGTTTTGGATATTTCTTTTGTATAATATTATTTCCTTTTTGTTATGAACCTTTTTATTTAAGACACCTTTGTTATGTATTATCATCTTTTATTTAGTTAAATTATTTTTTTTTTCTTTCCGCAAATTTGAGGGTGTCACATGAGGGTTTAGTTATGTGTCACTTTCTATATTAAGATCTTGTGCAGTCATATCAATCACTTATTCATTACCTTGAAACTCATCCAAAAGCCTAATTAAATATTCCTTATCATTAAGAGACAAGAATCTTAAATCTCACCAAGATTCCACCTTTAATTTAATTATTAATTGTGAGTAAGAATCACTCAACCTTTATCTTTCTTTCTTTAATTTCAGTAGTTAGTGTTAACTAGTCTTACTTAAAGCTGTCGTAACATATCTTAAGTAGGATAAACTTGTAGTCTTGAAGATTTAACCCTATTATGCTTGAATTAGTCAAATTAGACCTACAAATTGGGAGGAAACCCATACTTGTTCTTAATATCGGCGATTTATTAGATTTAACGTTTGAGTCTTTCCATTTGTTGACCTAGGGTTTGGAATTTGGGATTTGGGATTTGGGATTTGGGACTGGGAACTTGGGGTTTTTTGGTTTATATTTAAGAAAGTAGATCATAATTAGAAGAAGATGTTGTATGATTGTATGTAATTATGTCAATTATGGGATCCGGTTTAAAGAAGAGGAGTTCTAGTCCTGCTCGATTGAAATTTTGCTTAAAAGTTAAGACTTCTCTACTCAATCCTAGTAGACATGTAATTTAAATATGATTTTGAGAATTGTGACATTGTCCATGTTGATTGTATGATGTATGATAATGATTGATTGATGATGGTGCGTTGTGTGATATTGGTGACTTGATATTATGATGTTGGGTCATGTACAACTTATTATGATGATGGTGCATTAAGGCATCGTCGTACATAGACGGTTGAAGCCTCCTCTTGTGGACCCGCCACTAGCATAGGTGACGTGCACGTTCAATGGTCTGGGGTGTGATCGAGCACCACATGATGCCTTGTGGTTTGTAGTAAGAATCGAGATGCCTTGTGATTTGTAGCAAGCTCGCTCCCTTGATTTTGATTGAGATTGATTCATGTGATGATATTGGATTTGATTTATTACGTTGTGCTTATGTATGATTATGTGGGCTTTGTCACTCGTTTTTTCTATGTGTACATATAGATTTCTCTACTCAATTTTGGTTGATGTGTTTGTTCCTTGTAAAAATTATCTACCGTGATCCACTTGACAATTTCTGGTCTTGTGGTGAGTAGGTTAGTGTTTCAGGTACTTGACGATACTTTGGATGCTTGGGGAATTGGGTTGAGACGGACATCGAGTAGAGAGTTTAGTATTAGATTTATAGTTGAGTATTTGGACTTGTGATATTAGACTTCCATTGTGATTTGGATACTTTGTATTTTATCGGGATTTTGTTTTGTAACTATCACTAAATCTTGGACTTTTAAATCTTGTTTCTTAATTGTGGTATTTGATACATGACATCGAAAAAGCGAGACGATAACATCCCTATTTACCTTGACCGCGTAAATAAGGGTGTTATAAACTGGTATCAAAACGACAATTTTGGAACTTAAATTCTAATGATCCCAAATGAACGTAGGACTGTCTAATAAAATGAACCCAGAGCGATGATTCGAGTAGCTTATGACATGGTTGGGGGGATGTCCTCAATTATTCTATGGCTTCTTGGCTATGAACCGGTTACAACGTGGCAAGATCCGAGTATGAGTAGATATAGTGCATGCCATGTGATTTTGGATGTGTTATGAATATTTGTGATGATAACATTGATGGATGTAGAAAGTACGATGAAAGTGACTATAAGTAACATGAAATGTGACGCAAATTTGATTATGGACGGACCTTATGTCATATTGGATTGGTGTGGATGTGTTTATCATGATTCTTGATGTGACAACCCGCAATCATGCAATAAAATAAACACATAGATTACAGCGAAAAATACATAATTTTTAAAAACTTTTAAAGCAAAACAGCAAATGTAACTAAATCATAAAACAAAAACATAGTTAAGAAAACTTGTATACAAAAATGTAATTTAAATAAATATAAGGGGTGTCAATCCCTTGGTAGTGTGAAATGTGAATCCCTTGGTAAATACACAAATAAAATATTAAGAACTAAAAATAATTATACAATGTGAAGGTCAATCGTTGTATTACAACGTTCGCTAGCTCACTCGTTATAACCCAAACAAACACCAACCTGCAACCTGTTCATTAATTAAACATGAATGACACAGTCAGTGGGAAGTAACTCGGGGTTCTCCCAGCCACATCAGAAGAAAACAAGAGCAATTAGAACATGTGAGCATACATCAAACATATATATACCATGATTATTCAAATGAGAGATATTAAACGATAACAACATGAGCATGTGAGAATACTAGAGATATAGCAATGATAGACTCGAATCAAAGAAAGACACGCCTTGGCAATAATATAGGTACTAAATGACTTGCATCTCACTATTACCAACCATATAATCGAAGATGCTAGAGATGGGGAAAGACAATATTGAAATAAGTCACCAAACAATCCAAACGTACTTCCAATTCATATAGAACCAACATATCATCATACACATCAAGTACACTAATCAACCATATGAATCAAACATACTCTCACGGTAAATGAAATGTTAAAATCATCGACACTATGTATGACAAGACGACTCTAGACTTGAATCCCCTCGGCAGGACTACGATAATAATACGGTGAAGAGTATGGATTCCTAGTACCTAGGGGGGGGGGTGTTGAATTAGGTACTATTTAAAATTTTCAACTAAGTCTTTATGAATTAAAGTGAGTTGAGCGAAAGTGTAACAAAATGTTCTGATCGTGGTAACAGTTAGTTGAACCATTACCAGTTCCTTTCAGAGAAATGCGAAGTTGTAGCTAACAGTATTGAAGACTGTTGCTATGCTTAATCAAAGTACGTAAATAAAAAGTGCAGCGGAAATAATAAGAGGAAAGACCAACACACGATTTTGAATTGGTTCGACCCTCACTCTAAGGGCCTACGTCCAATGTTCATTATATTGCTTTATTAATAAGAAATCTACTCCGACAACTTAAAAACCCCTACAATAAAATGGCCAACAACCTACTCCGCTTGCGAAAGAGTTCAAGGACACACTTGTCCAAGAACTCGACTCTTGTACTGAAGAAGTTACAGGATCTTTGTTCCTCGGACTTGTTCTAAAAAAGAACTGAAGATGACAATTTATAAGATCTAACAATTCAAGTAAGAAGAATACATTAAAGTGGCAACATTTTTCTGGACTGTAACTCTTGAAGACTTTAAAACTTTTGCAAAAAAAAAAAAGGTTTTGAAAAACACTTAGAAAAGTTTGCAATGGAAAGATGATGCTTTGGAAAGTCTTAATAAATCTGAGCATTTAATGTCCTCTATTTATAGAGGCAAGGAGGATGCTCGAAGTGTTTTTAAATTATTATCTTTAGGAGAGTCAATCATCCCAACGTGTGGATGTCAACAAAGAAGTAAGTGGGTTGAAAATGATGTTTCATATAAGAAGTAAGACTATCTAAGGCAATGATGGAAAGATTGAGTTTGATAATACTCAAAGTCTATAAAAAGTGTTTTTGTCCTATGTTTAAAACATGTAGGATATTAAAAGGACAAGGCCTCTTAATGAAATGATAGAAAATGGCCAAGTTAGCTTTTTGTAAACATGTAAAATAATTATCCCCCTTTTTAAGAAAGATCTCTTTCAAAAAGAGTTTTTTTGCCTTTTTTCTAAAAATTAAAACATCCTTTAAATAATTTGAGAAAACACCTGTCAGCGCAGATTTGTTGATAAAACACATTTTCGAAGAGAAAAAGATTTAAAAGGAAAATTATGTTTTATTCAAGAGTCGCAGACTAAAGCAACAGTTGCACTTACTGTGATCAGTTCACATAAGTACTACCGTTCTTAACCAGACATTGAGGCAACAGTCATGCTCATTGTTGTCTCCACAAATGAGCATTCTTTTTGCCACAAACTATTGCCAAAAGATGTATTCTATTACTTTTACAAATGTCCTCACATCCTAAGACAACAACAACTATGAAGAGTTCTTGACTTGATCTTTGACTTCTTTCTTGATCAACATTGCAAATGGAGAGGCACTGGAACCTAAAAAATAGTCACTTGATAAACATGTTAAATTGGCATGTCATCATCAATATGAACCCAAAATACGATACTAGTATAAACCTGGCCAGACTTTCAGGACAAGACATTTGCCAATTTGACATGTGTCAAGACGTGTCACATCCAAGACTCAGACGACAATATGGAAGTCGAGTACCCAAATCCGGCAATATGACCAACGAAAGAGGCAGAAAGAGAATGAGAGTACCAATCCCTGCAGAACGGCTAACGGAAAAGGATGTCAAAGGAAGTCAAACAAGTACGCTAAGAACAATGACACCATCTCGCATGAATACAACATTTGGCGGTCGGTTCAATCAACGCTATGCGTTTGCCTCCCAACAACGTCGACATATTCACACTAACATCACTCGGACAACGGTATGCTTATATGTCCGGGTACTATACTCAAGTACCCGACTACGTGATATCTGAACATGATCATCAATTTTTATCACAAGTCACTCATATAAACACTAGTCTAATCATCTCTACCACCGTCGCTTAAGAGATAATCAAACGATACTTGATAAAGTGGGTAACTTTCGTTTACACAATTCATCAAACACCTAGTGTGCATATGGGTAATTCTCTAATTATTACCACAAGTCTACTAATTACCCAACTAATTATCCCACATAATCCTCCCTTAGGCTCCCCCTAAACCCTAGAAGGAGACTACTCACTCATATTATAGGAAATCAAACAACTAAAGACTAGGAATAATGAAATGAACAACATACTATGGAAATGATTAATTATAACAATCAAATGATAAATAATCAACTAGAAATGAAAATAAATTGCATTAACAACAAAAAGATAAGAAATTTATACCAACAAAGCTTGTATTAACGAATAGGGAGAATGTCTTCACCCAAAATCTTCAATACAAACCCAAAATTATGATAGTTCTACTAAGAAAGACTAGATCTACTAACTTGAATTGAGAAATTAAATTTAATTAAGGAACGATTAGGAGAGTAATTAGTGAGTAATAGAGGTTACAAAATTTATAGGGTTTTGTGCTAATAGTTCATCAAAAGCTGCCTACAAAAATTAGGGGGAGGGTATATATAGGTATCTCAAAAATTAAGAAAGAAAATAGAAGAGGGGGCGAAAATGCGGAGTTGTGTTCCTGGCCGGTCGACCGGCCGTCGGCCCTCTGACCGGCCTGGAGCACATCAGTAACTTCCTTCTTCTCATCTTCAAAAAATCTTCTAAGTATGAAAAAGGGGTCCACGCCGGGTGCCCGGCCGCCGGCCACCCACCGGCTTGGAGCACTATAAGATCTCTCGGATATTTTCTTATGTAGTCTGAGCCGGGTGGTAGGCCGGCCGCCGGGTGCCCGGCCGGTGCTACCTGGCCTAATTCTTCCTCCTCTCTTTTTCCATTCTTTTGTGAGTGATGGTCTGAGCCGGGTGGCCGGCCGCCGGTCGGATGACCGGCCTGCGCCACCTGGGGCTTCCTTACTTCATTCTTCTTCTCTTCTCCGAATCCCGACTCATGCAAGGCCTTTATGCTCCGATTTCTTCATTTCCGCCTTAATTCCTACAAATTAAGATCGACATTCATAGCACGGGAAATCGGGAAGCAAAATGCAATTAAAGGCACGCATATCCGTGTAAACGGACTAAAATGGGGACGAAAATGAGAGGAAAAATGTAACAAATTAAATGCTTATCACCTTCCCGAGCGGGACGAGTTCATCTCGGGTGGGACATGTTGTGTCTCGAGCGAGACAAGACAAGACTATCCCAGTCGAGATGAGTTTGTCCCGGGCGGGAACGATGCAGTGATATCACTTTTGTGCACATAACTTAGCAATAGTTCCCCAAAAATCGATTTATACATAAGTTTTACCATTAACACATCCAAAATTCATATGCATACTAACACAAGTATAAGATTTACAACAAGGGAGAGAATTCAACAAGTCCTAATGACTTCAAACTTATAATTTAACTCAAAGGAGATAGATTAATCAACATAATAAAAACAACAAACAATCCACAACATGAACCATTTAAGTAACTTATTCAATACTCAATAATCATAATTTTAAGTCAAGAATACCCAAAGATCATATCTTTAACATGTTAATCTACTCTAAAACGCATAAATGAAAAAATAAAGTGTTGTCGAGTAACCCGTCAACATTATCTCGAATCTTCTAAAACATTGCCTATAAGTTAAGGATCTGCCTCCAAAAGGTCAAATAACTAAGATAAAATAAGAATTAAAAAAAAAAAAGATAAGAAAGGTGCCATCTTTATAAGATGATATTTTAGAAAGCTAGCAAATACGAAACTTTATTACCTAGAAGGAAAGAGGACAAGGAGAGGAAGAGATAAACGCAAGAATTAAGCGATTTGGTGGAGAAATAAAGAAGATATAAGAGTTTCAAGTTTTCATAACAATTGAGTTTTTAGAGAGAAGTTGGAAGTTGAAGATGATGAAGTGTTTTTCAGAATTTTGAAGTGAGAAAGATAAGTGGGTTGGGTTATTTTTGGGGTTTAACCTAATGGGAAAGAAGGCCCAAAAGACACAACTTGGGCCTACAACATGTGGATCGGTTTCCACTAGAATTTCGTGTAGAATCCAAATTCAGACTCCAAATGGGAGAGAAATAAACAGTTTCTATCTAACTAAACTAAATTACGACTTTTCACTAAGTTAAAGCTAAAATAAAAATAAAAATGATTATTTTTATTATAGAAATCCTAAACCAAAAATGGCGGGTGTTACACTTGAACTATTAGGCTACTTAATTATAGATAGAAACATCTGGAATAAGATACGTTTGGCATGTGGTAAGTGCAAATAGCGTAAGTTAGTAATTTTCAGAGAGGAAACTCAAAAGAAACGTTTTTTAGGAGTTAACAGAGCGTCTTATGTCTCCCGCAAGGTTCCTTATTAGTCGTTTATTCATGGGCCTTCTTAGTCTACACAAGAAGCTTCATGATCATTTTTAAGGAATCGTCATGGGTGGTTTATAGGGTATTGTTAAACTCACTTATCGTTCTGTTACACTTGAATTCCTTAATAGCTATACATTTGAATGTGCTAAAGGTCGAGTTACTTTCCGTATCCGAATGTGGAGTATGATTTCTTAATGGGAGAGATTTGTATAGCTTTGGGGTTTTTTTTAATGATGATGATGATGCAAATACACCACCTCCCTATTTCTCTATTGAGGTCGTATGACCATGAATAACTTGTGTCATTGAAGTTAACACAATTGTTATGCTTGCTGATGATGTTAAGCGTTCGTTGCTTTATTTTTCTTACCCTTTCTTGTACGGTCTTTGGGCACCTCGATAGGAGAAAGACCAATATATTTGAGGGTTTTCTTATTATCGTACTTACCTTAATGTACAACAAGCTAAGGGAATCCTTTTTCTGTTGCGTGGTCATCGCTTGGATTGCAGTTTCTTTGATCGAGTGGCTCTTTGGAAGGTTCCTCCTATTGTGAATTGATAGGCGTCATTGTCCATATAATTGGAAGCACTGTACTTAACTCCTATGACTATTGATACACCGTTTCTTGATGAGAGTTTGATTATGATGGACAACATGGTCTACACATTGCACCTCTTCATATTCCGGGTAGCGAGCAACATCCCTCTTACTATATTCCCGACGAGTTCTGTGTTTCAAGTGTTATTTACTGTGACATTTATCAAAACGTTACTTTCTATAACTTGCATCATTTTATGATTTACTTACATGGGGGTTTCCCCACCGAGCCCTTACCCTAGATTTTACTGTGCTGATGGTAGTCATTCATAGATCTTTTAGGTCCTAATTATGGTAGATCTATGGTGGGATGAGTGGCATAATGGATTGGGCAGGTGGCGGTCGATGGTCCCTATAGCTCATGTATCTTTCAATCTTTTAGTTATTGGTAATAGTTTTCCTTTCAATCTTAGCAGTACCATTATGTCTTCATTCTTTAATATTGTTTCTTGTCTTTTCAATGGATATGAGTAACTAATTTCTTAATCCAAGGTTGAAAGATGATCGATGAATATTGATTAGGGGTTCATAATCATTCAATTGGTAAAATCGACTATTACTTACTTCCTCCGTTCCATTTGATTGTTTACGTTTGCTTTATATACGTACATTAATGCACATTTTCTTTTATTTATATCTTTAGTTACATATCCCGAAAAACTATAAAAATTTGATATTAATAATGTACTTGGTAAGACAATTTAAACAAGATCTCACATGACTATCTTTTATTATATACATTAGCTTTCATATTAAAGATTCCCCTCACTTATGAATAGTGCTCAAAAAGCAAATGTAAACAATCAAATGGAACGGAGGAAGTAATTATTATTTTCAATATGATTGATTAACTATTTGCTAGGATTGATTGATTGATTAGTCTAGTGAATCAAGATTAATACCGACTAAATTAAGACTAATAAAGGCTTAAAATAACTGGTAGAGCGGACATAATCATAACGATCACATATTAAGTTGCAAATCTAAATATACATTGATTCGATCGAACTAGTTAACATAGATAGTTCGTTTATGTTTCTTGATTGACCATAAATCTAATTGATATTCGTTTTGAAATTGAGACCCTAGACTCTTTTAAATATTGGTTAATAATCTTTAGATTTATCACATACTTTAGTTTAGCAAAAAACACAAAATATTGTTAAATGGCCTAAAATCTATCGATAGGTATTAATAAACAATTCAATTCGACCCCTTAATGTATCAGTTGGACACGTTTATTATAATTTGATTTCATAGAAAATAAAATTTAAATGATAAATATAAGTAGCTTAAGCAAAGTCAACACCAAAACTAGTTAATGTAGTTTTGTTATCAATTTAATTAGGGTAAGATTATTGGTGAGTATTGAGACAACTCTCACATAGTCTTGAGACAACTCTCACATAGTCTTGAGACACGACTTACTCAAGATTCTAATACTCTACCCAAAATCCTCCTATATATAAAAGGTGAGTTTTTTCCTGCCTTCCTATTGGCTGAAAAAAACTCACCTTTTTTCCCATTTTTTTTGCGGGTGAGACCCACACAATTTCCAAAATATTTAATTTCCCTCTCTCCTCTACACAATAACTATTTACATCATACCATATAATTAGGATTATAATATGATGGTCGATCATATAATACTTTGTATGATTTATATAATATGATTTCCTAACTTATACTATGCTAATCAGGAAAAAAAATATAACAATCGACAAAATTTAAATTACCATTCCAAAAAAAAAATTAAAAAAAAAATTACATTCCAAAAAATATATACAAAAAATACAAATTATTTACGAGTACATGTTTAGAACAAATTGAAATCGATTAAGGTTATTAAAAAAATAACACATACACCATCTATATAAATTACGAGCTCACAATAATAAATTGCATGTTGATTGTCAAACAAAAAATTGACATAGAAATTGACAGTAATTATATATTTGTTTAATTAGTATATTTCGAACATCATAATTTTAAAAGCAATCCGTGCATTTTAGCACGGGTATAAAACTAGTTTGACAAATTCTTAAGTTGAGTCTGAACAATAATAAAAGTACTCCGTAGTAGAAAGAGTTGTAAGAACTTTAGTAAATCTTACCAATAATCATACAATTATACCACATATAAAAAAATAAAAAACAAAATAAATAAAAAACGGGAAAGGCGTTTCGCTACAAGAACCTCCATAAAAAAAGTCGTCGGTTTTTTTTTTCCAGCAACATCATCACCGTCTTTTAGATCTGAAGGGTTTCAAAATCCATCTTTGACGAAACGAAACGAAACGAAACGCTCAGGTTTCGTAATTTTTTCTTCACCAAAATTCTGGTCCTTTTTTTGTGTACAAATAAAGTCGACCTCATAACTCCCAGGTTTGTTTAAAACTTTCTTTTTCTCTCTTTTCTGTAGTTACTAAATTAAATTTCATTTTACGTCTTGGGTAAAAAAAAAACATAAATTATAATTAGTAGGTGTTATAATATAATTAATCTGCTAATTTTGTTTAACATTCTCGAATCCTGGTTTATATGGTTAAATTAGATTTGTGTTATAGATTTTTATTTTTTTACTTTATAAACTTTTGCTAATCTTATTCAGTAGGTCTTCCTTGTGACGGGTCGGACCTTGCGACGAGTTTTTCCTCTAACAAAATGGGTAGAGGGAACATGTGGGGCACCCCAGTGCTTCCCCTTTTCCCTTAAATGGGTCATTTGTGAGGGGAAGTGGTACCCGTCGCAAGCTTGTGACGGATACTGCCCGTCACAAACAAGAATTTGTGAATCTTATTAGTAAAAATTGAAGAAGTGGGTGGGTAGTTAGTTCCTCTCTCCATCCCAGTCATTTTGTTACCTTTACTTTTAGACAAAGATTAAGGAAAGTGTAATGGACCATTTGTGTTTCCAATTGAGAGTTCATATTATTCATAGAAAACTCTACTAATATAGAAAAGTAAATAAATGAACGAGACACCCTAAAATATGACCGGAACTGGGGGAGTAGTTTGTTTTTGGTTCAAATATGTAAATTATGATTTATCAACAAAAGTAGTTGATTCTTAGGAGGGTATTGTGGACTGTGTCTTGACTAGATAAGGGGTAAGATTGCGTACATTCGTAACTCGCTAGATGTGCACAAATGCACATTTAGTAGTTGTAGTGTCTTACAATCGGAAATTAGCAGTGAGGCGACTATTTGTAGTTATTGTTATTGGACGACAGTGAATTTAAATGCAAGTTGATGATTAAATTTAACTATTCAGAATCGACAAATCGATGAGTAATTTTTGTACTTTTTGAAGGATCGATGATGGTTGGTAATAGGCGCAATTTCAACTTAAGTCAAATTTTTTTACAAAAAACATAATAGCTATTGATTATTTTGGTAATGACTAACGAGTAAGAGCGAGCGAGCAGAAACTATGTTGATTAGAGGAATATAAAACAAAAGTATACACTGTGACGGGAATTCGGTACTGAATCTGAACTGAAATCTTTGTCTGCCCTAAGCTCGGCCATACAGAGAATGGAATCTTGAAAAATATAGTAATATACTATAAATTCCTTAAATTTGATAATTGTTAAACTGTTGGCTTAAGTTAGTGAGTAAATAATTTGAAAACCAAAGGTTGGAGATATAGGAATAAAAATGTTAATGGGGAACGGGTGATGTGTATTGACGGACAGTAAAAGAGTTGTGTTAGTTGAGTTCTGTTCATCCGCAGCCTCGCTGGAGTGTGATAAATATGAAGAGCCATAATGGTTTATGTAGTTGGATGATGGACGTAGTATATATTTTCTTAAACAAAAGTCTAGCTACTTTTGTCAGGGACTTCCGCTGTAAAGGCAGCTAGGTTACATTTGAAGCTTGGATAACCAAATCATGACGGTGTCCGGCTTTGTACGAATTTCAAACCTATATGAGGATCAGTTGGGCAGGATATTGTTGATAATGAATCTAATAGGATCAGACTTGTGAGCTGAGTATTTCTAAACTGTGAGACGGTTCTCTATCTTTTGATTATTAATTGAAATTCATGTATGCATTATACTTGACTTTTGTTCGGGAGAGTAGGAGTATAGGTTTATTATGGCTTTTAGTTTTTGAAGTCATAGATCATGCATACTCCTTGCATCCCAATTTTATTGTCCCTACTCGCCTAAAAGTTTATCCCGAAATAATTGTCCCCTGTCAATTATAGTAAGCATTTACACTACATATCACTCATCCATTGCCATTTTATAAGCTTTTCTTAAAACCACCCAAAATAGTAAGTAGGTTAATATGATTGGGATGGAGCGCATTGTGTTTATGAAACATAGCTTAGCCTTTAGTTAAGATATTTAAACACAGGATGCTAGCTGCTAGCAGAGTCAGAATGCTGAGTTCATGACTTCCTTTCTCCAGAATTTCAGGATATATAGCATGAGAGAAAAATGTTCTTCATGTACCCAAGTCATATTGTGGATTTTCTATTGGTGGCAGCAATGTACTTGGATAGCTGAATAAATATAAATCCGTACGTGACAAAATCTAAAGCTTTGATTAGTTTATATGGTAGATAATGTTTACCTGGTACCTGTTTATTTTGCACTAAGCATCTTAACTTGTCACTTCACTAATCACTACTCCGCCCAGGACGGTCAATGGTTGCCCTATTCCTTTTTTGGACGTCTCGGTCAATTGTTGTTCTCTCTATATTAGGAAGGTTTTTTATGAGTCATTTGACCCCCCATTAGGAATATTGTCCACTTGTCATCCACTAAGTATAACCACAAATGGTCTTCTACTCTTTCCTTGGTCTTTGTGCCAAAATGGACGGACAACAATTGACCGGGATGGAGGGAGTATAACTTATTATGAATCTTCGGACAAGCTTTCATAAGGCAGTGGTTTTATGTAAAAAAAATAAAAGGTTTCGAACAACCTTGTTTGTGAAATTGATTGAAAATAAGAAATTTATTTCCGTTTTCACATGTCAAACTGATGTTGATGTCATATGTCATGCTGGCTAGACTCAATTCAGTGGGAGTATCTGTTTCCATGTATACTGCTGCTATTTCAGGGCTCACTAAGCTCTGAGAATTCAGTGTATTTATCGGTTTCAGGTTTATAGTACTACCTCCATCTCATTTAGACCCCATTTGACTCTCTTCAATCCTATTTACATCTCTAATTTATCAAAATAACAAGTTTACTATCATTTAGAAAAAAATTGTAGCTGGGTAATATTTTGAGAAAATGTTTGTCGAAGTTTACAATCAGTTGACCATTAAAGTCAAATGGGGAAAATATAAATGGGATGTTCTGTTAAGATGTCCGTAAGATTAAATAAGTCTGTATCAAGTAATTCGGTCATCTCCGATTTTCATTGTGTCCACTTTACCATATTGCAGTCAGGACTATATTAATGAGAAAACATGGCTTCTGAATCTGATAAATGGGGCTGGAAACATGTAAGTGTGTTTGGAGGATTTGATAAAGGTAGTGGCACAAAAAGATGGAAATGTAACCATTGTAATGTGAGATACAATGGGTCCTACTCTCGCGTTAGGGCCCACCTTCTTGGGTTTACTGGCGTCGGTGTAAAGAGTTGTCCAGCAATCGAGAAGTCCCTGAGAGAAGAGCTTCGAATATTAGAAGAGGAACGCTTTCAGAGGAAAAAGAAAAAGAACCCTCTCAATACAAAGATCGGGAAGCGCATTAAAAATCCCCAAATAAATTTCTCCAGCTCGGTCAGATCTCTTGCTAAGGAAGATGTAGACGAGATTGTGGCCAGGTGTTTCTATGCAGATGGTTTAAGTATGAATATCGTCAATTCATCATATTTTCAAGAAATGGTCCGCGCGATATCAGCTTTTGGCCCTGGATATGAACTCCCTCCAAAAGAAATGTTATGTGATACTTTCATCAGCAAAGAAAAAGCTAAGCTAGAGAAAGCTATAGCTGTAGTGAGGGAATCCTGGCCCCATACTGGCTGCACCATCATTTGTGTTAACAGTTTGGACGGTTCTCTCGGATGCCTATGCATAAATTTTTTCATCTCTAGCCCTAGAGGGTTTATGTTTCTGAAATCAATAGATATAAATGAAGGGGATGAAGCTGATGATTTGTTTATCAATGTGTTGAGTGATTTGATTATAGAAGTAGGACCTAGAAATGTACTTCAGATAATATCACATCTTGGCCAAGCAAGCAGTGCTTTTGAGTCGGTTCTATTGACGAAATTCCCTCGGATATTCTGGTCTCATTGCACTTCACATTCTATTCAAGTGCTGATGGAAGAGATTGCTGAGCTGGACTGGATGAAATCCGTGGTGTCATGCGCTCGAGGAATCGAGCAAATTGTTTTGACATACCAACAGTCTTCTTCATGTGCCTTTTACTATTCACCGGAGAGTTCCGATGAGCTTTCCATGAGATTTGCTCCTTCCTACTGTTTAGTTCAAAATATCTACCAAATGAAGGAAGCATTACAAGATTTAGTCACGAGCAATGAGTGGAAACTATGGAAGCTTAATGCTCCAGGTGATTTTCTGAGTACCGAAACCACTATTTTAGGGGATGAATTCTGGGGTAGGGCCCAGTTAATGCTACAACTCTGTGAACCCTTTGTGAGACTAGCTGGTACTTTCAATATCGACAAATCAATCATGGGCGACGTTTATAACTGGCGGGTCCAGTCACTAGAAAATGTAAGGAACATGGGGATTGATGACATTGCATTGAACCAAATGGAGTTATTGATAGAAAGCAGATGGAATGTCTTACTTTCCCCCCTTCATGCAGCAGGTTATATGCTAAACCCTAGGTATTTTGGTAGAGGTCAAAGTAAGGACAAGACCCTTATGAGGGGCTGGAAGACTACCCTTGATAGATATGAGCCCGAGAGTGCCCTCAGGCATCTACTTAGGGAACAACTTAGTATTTACTGGAGATTAGAGGGGTCCTTTGGAGAGGAAGATGCCATGGAGTGTAGAGATAAAATGGACCCGGTTACTTGGTGGGAGAATTTCGGGTTTGAGACGCCCCACTTGCAGACTTTAGCTATAAAAATCCTGTGCCAGGTTTCGAGCGTATCGTTGTGCCGTGAGAGTGGTTCGTGTGAAAACCTTCCCTGTCGAGAAAACATTAGAAGGATGGGCGTGGAAAGAATAGAGGATCTTATCTTTGTGAGAAATAATCTTAGCCTTTTGGGCCAGAGAAGTGGGCATGTAAGTTGCTCATCTATGCCTAGAACTGGAAATTCATGTTGTGCATCTGAATGTCCCTAAGTAGAGCATTGTCATTGAAGTATATTGTTTGATTGCCTTGGAATGGATAATGATAATAATCAGCCTCATTTGACTTTTTTCTCATTACAAAATAAGTAAATGAGGCTAATTTTGTGAAATGGCGTAGTGGTGCGACTTTAAAAGGAAATTCCATGGAGCTGATGGAGGTCAGCTTAGTATAAGTTCAATGGATTTCGATTGACGGAAGTCATCTTATATCAGACAAGTTAGCTGCTAAAATCATTTTAGGCCTTTGCGGTCATGCTCGTGACTTGAGCATAAAGCCCGTCAACATTGAACTGCCCTTGTGGCTCCATTTGCACCAAAAAGTCATCTAAAGATGTTCCGTGGACTCCTGAACGTCTGATTGCCTGTGACCAAGGGTTGGATTTTCTTCTATGCGTACATTGCAGGTTAGCACGAGTGTTTTAGTATACAAATTTATATTGTTGTGGTTAGTTGATTTGGGGCATTGTGGCATAATGTTCTATATAAGAAAGGCGGGAATTGTCTTTTACTCCTAATTACAGTATACATTATGCTGGCTTTTCGGCCATCAATTTTTTAACCTACATTATTTCTCTTAGATTTTCTTTCCCTAACGTGCTATGCTGCACACCATATTATGTTTTAGACGTAATGCAATTTGTTTCCGACTGTATATAACTTGCCTGTCATCGGTTTTTGGCAACTAGGTAAGTTCTGGAGCTTTGCGCTGTACCAAAGATATCAGACTTTTTTGGTAGAGAAAAACGAATTTTTTTTTTGGAGCACTCAAATAGGATTACGAGACGATTGAGGTCGTAGAACACTAGAATTAGCATTTCCTGATTTGAATAATCGGATTCCAATTGATCCAAAATACGAGACCTAAAATAACTCTAAGTGTGCTACTAAAAAACATAGTGATGACAGAAAATGACCTAATTGGACCATGGTGTAGCCATCGACCTGAATAAGACCTAACCGGCTAACCCCATAACCAAACTGATCCTTAAGCCGTTACCCCCGACGTTATGACTCGCTTGTCATTACTCATTACTATTAAGTTTGTCAAGTGTAATACACTGAAGCAGATATAACTGTGACAAGTTGTAGTGTAGAATGTGTAGTTGGCTGTTTTTGTTCATTCCTGTCAGATCTGCATCTCACGCATTCATGGCATTCAGCGTCAGTGCTTTACCAGTTCACCTTCTTTCATCTTTACTGTCCTCTTAACTGACAGTTCCTAGTATGTCTTTCTCTCTTCACATTTTCTTATTTTGGTAGAAAAAATGAAATTGTTTCTTGTTTTTTTGTTTTTTTTTTCTTCATTCTCATTGTACGGCCTGTAGTGCCTCCTCAGGGAGAGCATTGCATGATGTATTAATGATTTCGTAATAGCTTGTGCAAATCATCGCTAACAATAAATGAGGTGCATAAGTTATTAAAAAGTCAATGTACTCACGAGTTAATTTTTTTTTTTTTTTTTTTTTTTTTTTAGTGGTCATAAACTTTACCCTTTTGTTTGCATTAAAAAAAAAGGAAGGAATGAATTTGAAGAGAGATAATTTACTTTGTTTTTATTACAAAAATAGAGATGGAGGGATACAAAGGCGAGGCCTTCCATTTCCCTCCCACAACCCAACCAGCAAGTCTCATTGAAGACGGGACATGTTGTCTCTCACAAAAAGGCAATTAAAAAAAATTAAATAGCAAACCCTAATAATTCTTTAAAACATTATACGAACTGTATTGAAACTCAATACCTTCCGAGTTTTAGGACACTACAACATCTTCAACCCAATGTATCATTCGTTTATTTCTTAGAACCTAAACAATCATTTACAGTACTTTATTTGAGAAGAATTAAGAAAAATCTGACAAATACCAGTCTTTACTCCCCAGTACAGTCCTTCTAAGTAGTGTATTATTGAGAGACTGTAACTTCCATTATTTCACCATGTGTTTCATGCATGTGGTTCAGCCTATATTCAAATGAATTAAATGGGGAATTCTTGTTGAATAGACAAACAATGATTTTTCTTTTCCAATTCAAAAAAGGGTAAAGTTGGAAGTATCTGTTTGGTGAAGCTCTGATCCCTAGTTTTTTTTAAGTCTGTCTGAAATATGAATTAATCTTTTACGAAGTATCTTCCTTGAGAGGTTCTGGTAAAGTAAAACTTAGAAAGGATATTTAGTCTGATTGTTTCAGCCCAAATTCTCGTTGAAGACGAGGTATATCCGTCTTTAATAAAAACGGATCGGACTCCTTCACACAAAGAGGTTATTTCCGAGTTTTACTTGGTCAGAGACATGGTCTTATATGACTATCAATGTTAAGAATCTCAATTACTTAGAAACATCATCTCTGTTTTTTTTGTTGAATTCTAAGGAAGTATATGGGCAAAGTTTATGCTAACCCGTTTCAAACACAAGTCATGAGTATCACTGTTTGCCACTCATTGATTTAGCTAACTGTCTTATGTTACATGTTAGATAGAAATGGCAACTAGGCCACTCCAGTCGGTTATGAGTCAGGTCAAAGCAGTTTATGTTATATCGGGTTATTGGCATATTTGGGTTGACAGTCCGCATCGGGTTATTATCAGGTGACAAGTCGGGTCGGACTTGGTTTGGATTGATGTGAAGTCAGTTTATTAGCATACATTTTATCTTATGTATCTAATTTGGACGAGTAATTTCAAGTTAAATGAATGAACAAGTTTATTAATTTTAGTTTTAAGTTAAAACAATTTAGATAAATATGTAAGTTTGGTCGTATTTGTATCATTATTAAGCTAATTCATGAACGGATCATCCATCAGATTGAGTTGGGTCATGGATTAGGTTGGTTCAGGTTGAGTCAGAGTAAGAACAAATAAGGTTGTTATCGATTATCAGTATATTATAAAGGTTGGGTAGTTTCGGCTGACCCAATTTTTGGATTCGATTGGTCGGCTCGGGTCGGGTTGCTTGGGTCACGTTAGCTTTTGCTAGCTCTAATATGTTTAAGTAGTATCCTCGTGCTTTTCTAAATTTTACATTTGTAACCGTTGTTTTTAAAAAAAAAAAATTCAAATAGCCTAAATGCTCCGAGTCGCTTCTTTTAGATTCTTAGTTTATGCAATTTCTGATGACTTTTTGGGAATAATTTTACAAACCATGATGACTTTTTGGGAATAATTTTACAAACCAGAATTATAAATATGGATTACTCAATCTTAAACATTTTTTCCCTGCAAAATCTAACTATTTAAAATTCGAATTTTAGTAGTTCTAATATTTTAAAAACTATATACTTTTATTAAATTTAGGAATAATAATGGTGTTCGGTAACACATGAAATTCAAAAAAAAAAAAATCAAGTATTTTGATAGGAAAAAAAAAAGCATAATGCCATTATTTGCAAGTAGAGAAACGAGATTTGAAACTACATGTTGAATTAATGACACAAATCACAGAATTCTGCAAACCAGGTAATACATAGCACATTCAAACATGTACAGAAATTATTAGGAATGAAATCAAATTATAATAAAAACTGTTAATCTATCAATTAATTTTAACCAAATTATGTTCTGACTTCTGACAAATCTGTGTTCCCATTGATCAATTTCCAAGCTTTTACTAGGCTGGCTTATTTGCGCCGACACATGCTTACATCTCTTACTAGTACTATTTTATTACGTTTAGTTATTTTTACTTTAGTTAATTAATCAATTATATAAATATATAATTAACTCACAAATTCTCATTTCACAAATTCTCATTTGTGACGGACACTATCCGTCGCAAGCTTAAGACGGATACCATATTCTCTCACAAAATACCCATCAAAGGTGAGTGGAGAAGCACATGGGGGGTGCCCACCTTGTCCCCTCTACCCATTTCCTCTCACAAAATACCCGTCGCAAGATCCGATCCGTCGCAAGCAAGACCTACTGTTCTCATTTATGACGGCCGGTATATATGTCGCAAGCTTGCGACCGGTCAAATACTACTCAAGTGGGTAATTAAGACAAAAGAAGAGTGCCTAGGGAGTAACATCATGTTTTGTCTTATCTGCCTACATAGGTAGGTTGACCCGTTGCAAGTTTGTGACGGATAAACTCGTCACAAAGGAGATTTATTGTAATTAATTAATTAGTATGAGGTTAGTCAACGTCTTTGGTGCCTGCATTAGCTAATAATAGCAACAGGCTGATGAGTGAAGCCTGCAATGTTGATAGGATGTTCAACCGGCCTTATGAGATGCTTGTGTTTTGACTGATGATATTAATTAATTATTTAATTATTTAATTAACATGCTTATTTAATTTAAGGTTGTTCTCATGAAGGTGGGTTTTTAGTGTTTTAGTGTGAATTAGTAGTATATGCTTGTCATGTGACATTCTTGTTTATGATAATTAAGTAGACTTGTAGGTATAGTTGTGTAAAGTCCTACAATTCCAAGTTGTTAATTTGATATTCCTTAATTAAATAGACTTGCCTAAGAAAGTCATGATCAATATTATAGACTTTAGTTATCAATTATAGATGAGTGATCAATTAAAGTTGTCTTAATATAACATCTTAAGAAGTTAAGATTGAATTATAATTACAGTAGGTCTTGCTTGTGACGGATCGGATCTTGCGACGGGTATTTTGTGAGAGGAAATGGGTAGAGGTGACAAGGTAGGCACCCCCCATGTGCTTCTCCACTCACCCTTAATGAATATTTTGTGAGAGAATATGGTATCCGTCTTAAGCTTGCGACGGATAGTGTCCGTCACAAATGAGAATTTGTGTTATAATTATATAGATTATTTGATTTGAAGAACATTATATTGGGTGTAGCCGTGTACGGATATTAATAAGGGGGCTCCAATGGTGAAAAGTCTACCTTTTGACCTTGAAGTTAGAAGCTCGATTTCCCATAAGCCTCCAAAGAGGCAAGGGGTCTGCCCTGACCTTACCTTGGATAATGCCTACCCTTTAAAGAATATTGAGTGTAGATGTGTAGGGATATGATGCCTTTGGAAAACTAAGCAATTTATAATTTGAGAAAAATGTAGGTTTCACATTGCTGAAAATATCTTTCTTGTTTTTACGTTAAATGAGTCGATTCTAAAAAATTCTATTATTTAAACACAAATCCATGATAGAGTTTGTGTTAGGAACACAACTATATAAAATTGATTAAAATCATGAGGAAAAGTTACCCTTAAGTAGAACTTATATAATGTTTCGCAGTTTGATTGAAACGTCGAACATAACAGTTTATATATTAGTTTGAACCTGTTTTTTTTTAAATAGAAGGTTTGTCTAAACCGAAATTTCAAGACAAAACTAGATTAACGATTGGTCCTATTTACAATCGAGTACTCGATCTTCCTAAACACCGATGGCTAAGACGCGACATTTCATACATGATCATGGGTTGATACAAGGAGAAGGAGTGCGTGATTGGTATTATGTTGAGGAAAATGAAAGGCTGCGTAACCTTATTTGAACTTCATTTTCATAATCCCAAACGGTCCTACAACACTTATTTTTGATGGTGTTTCGTACGTTAAGTATATATATATATATATATATATATATATATATATATGCACACATTCTTATTTCAGACGGACTAATTCCGTCTGAAAAATAAGACGAAATTATGTTGCCACTTTTTGATAAAATGTAACCACAGCTTATATCAACTTGTTTTCAATAGTGGTTACATCTAACTGTAAAGTGGTTACAAAATCCCGTCTTATTGCTTCAGACCAAAATGATCCGTCTGAAGCAAGACCAACTGATATATATGTACTGTGCTTTTATTTATATTATTTTAAAAGGCTACACAAGTTAATTGCACGATGACTAGGTTTCATGCACTTGATATGGACGCTTAACCTATAGACGCTATACTTCATACATATATTCTATCTATCAGTTGATCTTACTTTAGACGGGACGACACGTCTTATTGTTTTAAATGAGTCAAGTCCTCTTAAAAGAGCAAGTGAGGGATTATCTATTAGTTTGTGAGAAAGTTTGACCCGTCTGAAACAATAAGACAGATCGTTCCGTTTAAAATAAGAATTTGTGTGTATATTTATATTTGATGGCTTGATATGATTATTGATTAACCTTTGATTATTTCAAAGCCTACAAGCCGCTTACAACTAATCGTTTCGTTTCTTTCGTAAGCCAACAGAAACGACTTAAGCACTAACGTTAATCGTTGGTCAACCTAATGTCCTAGTCTATAATGCAATTTTGCAATTGATGTGCCTTTATGCTTGGATCTTTGTGTATTTATATTAGTTAATTGCGCGTTTATTTAATTTGACGAGTTGTTAAAACCTTTAGGTTTCAAATCTTAGGACGATGTTAAATTGTTTTTTTTTTGGTGTCGGTCATTCATTTTAATCCGAATTCGAGTCGGGTATCATTAGGGCGGCGGTAAAGCTCTCCCTCATGAGTTTTAACACTACTGCATTAACACAGCTCGAAAACGAAACATCTGGTTAAGCTAAGATGATGTTAAATTGTAGTAGTGACCAATTTAAAACTTATGATATCAAATAACGGGTCATACTATCAAAATAACCGAAATTTAACCAATCACCGATATTTTAGTTAGTCGGTAAATACAATAGAGCTATTAAAATAATTTTTTTTCACATATTCACTTGTATGGAGTAATTAATTCTACATTGGAATTAAAAATATTGTTGTGTATTTGATGTGATGGAGATGGTAGCCGACGGTGTGTGTAATGGTCCGGCAGCCTTATCATATTTCTTCATACCTTTTACTCATTAGTTCCATCATTTAACAAGAAAAGAATTTCCAATTTAATCATGATGGAGTCCATTTTCTTAAAGATAGCTTTTAATTATTATTATAGGGTAGAAATTTGGACTAATACTCCAACTTGAGTTTTGGTGTATTTACTTTTGTTATTGATCTTTTCTATTAGCTCTCCCAATTTTAATGAAGTCCATTTTCTCACTCACTCCCTCCTTTTGTAGTCTCGATTGATCTAATTTTAATGAAGCATGTTTGTTTTTATATTATTCCCTGAATAAAAATATGGTTCGATGAAAATGAACGACGTGATTACAATCTAAAAGAAGAAGAGTAAATGAGCATCCGAGTTGTTTCTTTACTGAACCTTTGTCTTATCAACTTTAGTTAGACATGTGTAATAGTGAAACACAAATATGTAATCTAAATCGGTTTGGTGAAATGCTGTCCCTCTCGGCTCTCGTAGTCTAAAAAGACATCTTCATGAGGCACGCGAGCATCCCAATTTTTCCAAATTTCCAATCAATCCATGAACATTAGCCTAAAATTTCTAAAGAGTTTCTCAACTTCTTGTCTATACAAAGTATATGTGGGTCGTGAAAAGCACTATGTGTTGAATGTTGGCTTTGGCTTTAAGGTTGATGTATAGGACCATGTACGGAGTACTCCTTAAGGGTTTTAGTGGCAATCAAATATATTCTCCAAAACTTTAAAGGTTGATTAGTTAAAGACGTTATTAACTTATGATAAACCATAAGTTAAGTAATTACTGTCAACCGACACAAAAAACAATGGGGAGCAAATATTTGCTTTTTCATTCATTCTCTTACTCTGTGGCCATGGCAACGGCAAGAGCATATTCTGGAATATAAAATTATGCTACTCAGTTAACAGGCATAACACTCACTTTATGGATTATACAACAGAGGTAGTAAATCTAATTATGTACTTTTTGAGTTTTATGATCATTTTTTTGAGTTTTATTTTAAAGAATTTGAGTTTTTACTATAAATTTTTTGAGCATGTTTACTTAAATATTAAGATAAATAAAATTCAAGATTGACTAATACTTATAAATTAAATTATATTTAAATTTAAATTTTTCCATAGAAAATTATTATATAACTTGTAAATTGTAAATACTCGAAAAAAATAAATGTATGTTCAAAAACTAAAAGGGTATGAGGTAATACATGTGATGTATAATCCTTTTCCCCCCATAACACTTCCTCTGTCTCAGTAAATTGTTATCTATTTATTTTTATATAAGAGCAATGCATTTGAGACAACCCAATAAAATAAGGGAATGATTGTCAGTTGCATACACTAGTCACTTGTTCAATACTGCCCAAAATAATACTCCGTAACAAATAAATAATACACCTTAAAATGAAAATAAATTAAAATTCACTAAAAGGAGGGAGTACATGGGTTAAGGGTAAAGCTACTATGGACAATATGTTATGGTTGTGGTATTATGTTATTTCGGGTTGGGTGGCTCTTATTCTTATGGTTCTGTTTTAAGTCTGATAATCAGATTTTTTTTCTATATATAGTTTGTGTGTTATATACTGCACAAAATTACTAATTTTGAGCCATCTTCGGGTTATGTGGTTTAGATCAGGCATTTTGAATTGGTATAATAAAGCTATGAATACGGTATGAGTCAAATAAGGTCAAAGTACAAGTCGTTTTCGATCATTCCGTTTGAATATAATTACAATTAAAGGTCGTGCTGTCGACATTGGGGTCATTCAATAACCCCAGAGATGTATTATACAATCTAAGTAAGAGAGATATTTCAGGATTTTCTTCTCGTGTTAAAAATGAATTAGTAGCTTAATAGGAGCTAAAATATCTGGTATAAGTAAAGTATAAATTCGCATTGAAATCTTTGGAGAAAAAGTGGGAGAAGAACAATTTGGGATTTGGGTGATTAATTGGTAAAATAATTATCTCATCTCTTTTTCTTCAAATATTCCACATCAAATCATGGTTTACTTCTAACAAATAACATCAATTGGGGCTATTAATTAAGTAAATTAAAGGAACAAAGTATAGGAGACAATGTCACATTGTCACCCTAGAAATAATGGTTGATGGTTAATTATTGATAATTGATTATTGATTGTAAATGGTGATAAGTACACATGCAATGTGCAACATGCTCTTAAGAATTTGTAGGACCTAAATTGTAAACTATTATCGGTAGCTTTGCCACAAATGAAGGGACCTTAAGCATAAAATAAAAAAGTTTAGGGCTTTAAGAGGGTCTACATGAAACATAAGAGGACTAAACTTTGAGAGTATAATTTGTTTGTAGTTGGAATTAAAGCCGCATCCAATAAACCCACCAAATATTATTAGGTTTGTGGACCAACCATCACACCATTATTTCCACTACACTATTAAGCTTGGATACTTCATGTACAATCTAAGATTGATGCTCATTTTTTTGTCGGTCGTTATTTATAAATACATTTCCTTTGCCCGATCATATTTATACGTTATGCTTTACTTCAGTTTGATTCTGCCGGTAGAGTTACTTGGAAGTGACACAAGATATTTTAAAGTTGGTGGTAGTGCAAAGTGTAAAATTGTTAAATAAAATACTCCCTACGATTCACTAGGTTTCATAATATAAACCGTTTTATTTTATTTTACAATAATTTAAAATATAATATT
This sequence comes from Heliosperma pusillum, assembly GCA_022085475.1. Lineage (NCBI taxonomy): Eukaryota > Viridiplantae > Streptophyta > Magnoliopsida > Caryophyllales > Caryophyllaceae > Heliosperma > Heliosperma pusillum. Next base: position 25,319 of record JAIUZE010010220.1, read on the forward strand.
GGAAATTGTCGTATCATTAGTTATGTGTTACAAATGCTCTTAGAGAATAGAAAATAATTTTTTTTTACCAATACAATGCTAAATTACACCCCCCAGTTTTAAATTCTTTGGAAAATGAAATCAAGGGGGAATTGAAAACACCAAGGACTTTGACACCACGTAGTGGCCTAACAATATCAAGGGGAAAAACACCAAGGACTTTGACACCACGTAGTGGCCTAACAATATCAAGGGGGAAACAACAAGAAGCATGCTCTTGGGGTATTCTGTACGCCAGAAAACCTCGATTTTACCAACATTAAGATGAACCCCTGATCGAGATCCATACTCCATAATCAGCTCTGGAACTTTCCCCACTACCAGGGTATCACCAACAATAGTATCGTCATCCAAGTACCAAGCCTGCAAACGCAAGTCAAACGAGTCTCGGATCTAAAAATATAGGAACATCATAGAAAGGCTCAAAGGCCCACATCAGTGCCATGGTCCTCAACAAACCGATTCAAGGCATGAAAAGTAGCCTCTCCATCACCGGAGACCTCGACCCCAAAGTGGAGACCATCAAAATTCAAAATAACCAGACAACGACGAGACAATAAAAAAAAACACCAACCTTAGAGACAAGGCGTCTCCAAATCGTGCCCACAATAATAGGACGAATACCGCCGCCTGGTTTAATAAGGGGGGTGAGCGGAGCACTGACAATGTACTCACCTTGAACTTGCGGACACATGCCCTAAAGAAACAGGTTAACCACCCGAGAGATAGAGGCGATCAAATCATCAGAGACAGCAACATCGGCTCCACTTATACAATTCAAAAGGTGGTGGGCACGAAAACCGTCCCTCCCACAAGAAATATCACGCAGAGAACTTCTAACCATGTCCAAAACAACAGTCGGGGACGCAATAAGTGGATGGTGGTCTGCGGAAAAAGGCGGCAAGGTAGGAGGACCTGACAAAACGGCACCGAGAAAGAATGAATTTAATAGTACGCAACCCCTTAGAGAACAAGAGATGAAGATAATTCACATATAAACCATCCGGTAAATCAGACTCCACACCTACATCAAACAATGAAGACGGAGGAGGTGGTCTAGGAAGATCATATAGTATAAAACGAGCTACTCCCTCACCAGCATCCGGGGGCGCAACAAATTATGAACCATGACGACACTTGGAACGCAAAGAGTGAGTTTTAAATGGACTCCATAGTCACCTGGATGATCAACCTTGTAAGCATTTGGTCTTATCCTCTCAATTATTTCAAATGGACCATTAGGTCTAGGTTCTAGCTTGCTCTTCCTTTTTGATGGAAACCTCTATTTCCTAAGGTGGATCCAAAACAAATCAACAGGGGAAAATTCTTTCTTATGTCTAGGAACCTTGGCATTCTTCTTGTACATTTCATTGGCCCTCTCATTTTGCTTCTTGACAGTTTCATGGAGCTTGATCATCTGCTTAACCCTCTTCTTGGCATCAAAGTTAACTTCTTCCCTAGGGACATTAGACAAATCAATAGGCATTAGTGGATATAGCATACACTATCTCAAAAGGACTGTGGCCTGTAGCAGATGATGAAACCATGTTAAATGCAAACTCTGCCTATGGTAGCTTAAGACCCCAGTCTTTCAATGACTTACTCACTATGCACCTCATTATCCTCCCTAGTGTCTTGTTAGTCATCTCAGTCTGACCATTAGTCTGTGGGTGATGAGATGTGTTGAACAAGAGCCTGAACTTTATCAGCCTCCAAAGTGTCTTCTAAAAATAGCTCATGAACTTGGTGTCTCTGTCAGACACAATAGTCTTAGGCACCCTATGTAACCTCACAACCTCCCGAAGATATAGCTCAACAACACTAGCAGCATTCCCAATCTTCCTGTAGGCTATGAAATGAGCCATATTACTGAACCTGTCCACCACAACCAACACTAAGTACTGGTAAAGGTGTGTAAGGCTCTGCCTGAAATGAGATCTTGGCTTGCTGGCACACTGCAGACCTTCTAAGCACAATTTTGACATCTCCCATCAGTTTGGGCCAATAAAATTGGTCCTGCAGTATGTCTAATGTCTTCTGAATCCCAAAGTGCCCTCATAGGCCACTAAAATGCACCTCTTGGATCAACATGATCCTGTAAGAGCCTTTAGGCACACACAGCTTGTTACCTTTGAATAAGAACCCCTTCTGCAGACTGTAAGGTGAATCCTAGACCCTTGTTCTCTGACTCTGAGACAACCAATCTTCATAGAAATCAGGATCATCCTTGTAGAACTCTTTCATGAATTCAATCCTAGGACCTTTTGTTCCATCACTGACAGCAATGAATATCTCCTTGACAAAGCATTTGCAACAATGTTTTGCTTGCCCTCTTTATACTTTAAGGCCTCATGATCTGAATGTAGCACAAATGGCTTAGTCTTAAGATAGTGGCTCAAATGCATAAGAGCTATAACAAGGGCATATAATTCCTTGTCATAAGTGAAGTAACTCGGCTTGAATTGGCTCCACTCAATTTCTCACTGAAATAAGCCACATGCTTCTTATCTTGAATTAAGACAGCTCCAGTTCCCACATCACTGACATCACACTCTACTTCAAACAGGGAATTGAAATTTGGTAGCCTGAGGACAGGTGCATCACACATGAGCTTCTTGATGTTTCTGAAGGCTTGCAGAGCACTCTCAGTCCACTTGAACTCCCCTTTCTTCATGCACTCGGTGATGGGAGCAATATCACTGAAATTCTTAATAAACCTCCTATAAAATGAAGCAAGGCCATGAAAACCCTTCACTTATGTGATGTTCTTAGGGAGTGGCCAAGACTGACAACATTAACCTTGTCTTGGTCCACATAGATCCCTTTTTCAGAGACTACATTTTTCTAATTTCCCAAATAACTTGCATTCTCTCAGAATTCTGAACACAACTTCTAGGTGCTTCAAATGCTCTTCCTGACTTTTGCTGTAATTTAACATGTCATCAAAATAAACAACAAAAATTTTTCCTAAACATGGCCTCAACACCTCTTTCATTAACCTCGTGAAGGTGCTACGTGCATTTGATAATCCAAAGGGCATTACAAGCCACTCATAGAGCCCATGTTTTGATTGAAGGCTGTCTTCCACTCATTTGATTCCTTCCCTGATTCTCACCTGATGATATCCCTGCCTGAGATCAATTTTCAAAAAGACCTTGGAACCACTCAACTCATCTAACATGTCATCCAGTCTAGGTATAAGAAACCTATATTTGACTGTGATGTTGTTGATGGCCGTTGTTTATGCACATCCTCCAAGTGCCATCCTTCTTGGGTACTAGTAGAGCAGGTACAACACAAGGGCTCAAAGACTATCTCACAAACCCTTTATCCATCAGTTCATCAATTTGCTTCTGCAGCTCCTGAGTTGCCTTAGGATCAAACCTGTATGCATGTCTGTTAGGGAGTACAAATCCTGGCACAAGGTCAATCTGATGTTCAATTCCCCTCGTGGGAGGTAGGCCGCTAGGTAACTCTTCAGGGAACACATCTTGATATTGGCCTATCAATGGCTCAACCTCTGCAGGAATCTGAGCTTGCTCAATTCCCTTAACTTCCTTTGACAGTAGGACCAGAACAAGCTGTTCTTTCTTTAGTTCCTTAACTTATAGCTGCTTCTAACAGAATTAAGACCCCATTGAAATCCTCGGGCATGCTAGGACTTCCATAGCTCTTCTGATTTGGTGGTAGGGGGCTAGAGTGATCTTCCTACTACCATGTTTGAAGGAATAGGTGTTCCTCCTTCCTTGTTGCACATAGCTCTTATCAAACTCCCATGGCCTTCCTAAGAGCAGGTGGCATGAATCCATAGGCACCACATCACACAAAACCTTATCCTTGTACACACTTCCAATAGATAAAGACACCAAACACTGTCTACCAACCTTTACCTCAGCTCCCTTGCTTAACCATCTGAGTTTGTAGAGGTGTGGATGTTCATGAGTTCTTAGGTTAAGCTTGTCGGCCATGGTGAAAAATGCCACATTGGTACAAATCCCTCCATAATTATTAGGTTGCAAACCCTGCCCTAAATGGTACATCTTTACTTGAAAATGAGGGACCTTTGGTCCTCTTCTAGGGGTACTTACTGAGAATGCATTACTCTCCAAATAACCAGGTCGTACCCTGTGTCAGGGAGAGCCACAACTGCCTCCTGACTAGGTTCCTCCCCATTAACCATATCCTCTATGGGTTCCTCCTGCTCATACACAACCAAGCCTTCCCTCTCCCATTCATCCACTTTCATGGCTGTCATTACCCTCTTTGAAGGACAGTCCTTCCTGAAATGACCATAACCCTAACATTGGAAACACTTAATCTTTCCTTCATTTGGGTTTGGGTTGGATCTCTGGTTCATAACTACCTTTCCCTTGTCTTGGGTGGATGGGATTGTTGTTTTGGGTGTCTCAACCATCTTAACACCACCATAGGTTCTAGACTGAAAAGGTTTAACAACATGGTTAGGGGTAGCAAGTTTAGTCTTCCCAATTTTCTCAACTCTCAGGTATAAATTCACAACATCATCATAAGACCACAAAGGCTGCATCTTTACCCAATTAACAATACTCTTATCTAAGCCTTTAAGGAACCTAGCAATCATTTGCTCAAGCGGTTTCTCAGTGACTTCACATTGTAGGGTTAGTTGCTCAAACTCCCTAAGGCAAGTCTCAACAGACCTTTCATCCTGTCTAAGTTTAGACATCTTAACAAACAATTCCCGTTCGACCGATAAGGAGAGGAAGTTTCAAGGAAGGAAATAATGTAATATTTAGTGGAAAAATTGTTTAGCATTTTCTTTTTCAATTTAGACCAACCCTAAGGGGTTCCTTACCCTCCTTAAGCCTCTAATGTTTTGAGCTATCATACCAAATAGAAGCATAACCCTTAAGTTTCAAGACAGCAACTTTAAAAGCCTTAACATCAGAGTAACTTTTATATTCAAAGACCTTCTCAATATCTCTAATCCACTCTAGCAAATCATCAGGATTAAGACTATCATGAAATTCAGGAATTTCTACCTTGAGATGCTTGTTTGTGTGCTCAGGTTGGTCAGCGTTACTCATATGACTTCCATCAAATTCTGACAGGTGCTCCTCCTCATGGTGAGGCTGACATCTTCCTCCACCCACAAGGAAACAATGTCCTCTGCCTCTGCCTCTGTTGGGTGGTGGTCTTCCTCCAGGTGGATTTTGAATGTGTGTCATCAAAGTGTTCAGGGCATTAACCATGACATTAGCTACTCCAGCTAATTCATCCATCTTAGTCTCCATGCCTGCAAGTCTCTCTTCACTCATTGGGTAATTTTTGTGTTTTTAATGTAGTTAGAATATAATGAACTCGCAATAGTCACGATGGCCGGTGCAAACTGGGTGGCCGGCAGGAAACGTGCTCTAGTGACGATCTCCTTCTCCCTCACCCTCAATCGCTTTTGCTTTTGTTATCATTGTTATTTTCACTAATTTTATCATGATAATTATCATTATCATTATCATTATTATTATAGTTGTTCTTCTATGCGAAGGTCTTTGCCGTATATTTTCTATTAAATCAGCTTTGGGGTTCCTCAAAGGTCCCGATATTGCTCCTTCAAACTCAACCAAATGGCACGTAATATGGAAGCTACCGGTGCAACAAAAAATAAGAATGTTCATGTGGCTCGCTGCTCACGGCAGACTTATGTGCAATGTTGTTCGTATGAGACGTGGTCTTACTGACAATCCACTTTGTCTGAGATGCCATGATGATGAAGAAACTACCGAGCATTTGCTTCGAAGTTGTTCGTTCTCGACCGTTATTTGGCAGCAACATAATATGGACATGTTTGCTGAATTTTATTCTTTGAATTTCATGGATTGGCTAACTGATAACGCCAGCAATTCCCATCGGCACATGATTAATGATTGGTCTATGCGTTTTACTATTGTATGCTGGTGGATATGGAAGTGGAGAAAAAACGTCGTTTATGGCCGAGACGACGAGAACCCAATAAATATACTACCTTTTTCTACAACCAGTTTGATTCATCGAGACGAGCCTTCGACATGTGTTATTTATTTAGCCCTGCCCCTGCATTTACTCGTCAAGAAATATTTATCCGGTGGAGTCCTCCACCCCATGGATGAATTTTATTGAATACGGACGGCGCCTCTAAAGGCAATCCGGGACTGGCAGGAGTAGGAGTAATATTTTGAAACAGTGATGGGGACTTTGTCTCCGCTTATTTCTTCTCGTGCGGGTTGTGCACTTCAATGAGAGCCGAACTTCTAGCCCTGCAACAAGCTCGCATTCTTCGTATTGATAAACTCCTCGTAAATATGGGTAACACGACATGTGTTTCACTTATAAACGAAGAGCAGTTGATAAGCAATAGCCTTCGACCTCTTATTCACCTTTGCAAAGAATTAATCTGAAGCGGTCACTGGGTAGTTAAGATCGAACATGCCTATCCGGAAGCCAATAAAGCAAGTGACTGGCTAGCAAATACTAGAGTTACAGGTCCTTAACCTGCTACTGTTCTCGAGGTCCCTCCGGACCCCCTCCGTCTTATTTTGCGTGACGATATTCTCGGGGTTACTACTCCTCATTTAGTTTCTATGTAATTTTATTTTGTTGGGGTCTAGCCCCTCTTTAGTACAAAAAAAAAGGATGTAACTATGTTTTCGACCTTGTTTGTTATCATACATTCATACTTTTGTCTTAATACACACAATTTGTTACCTATTTTGGCTGTGCATTTGTCTTTTGAAATTTGCCTAGATAATCACTTTTGTTTTACCTAGGTATTCATGGTAAAGGGACATTCTTCTAATCAAGAGGATCTGAATATCATTTCAATGTCATAATCTGTTTTTGGCTTTCTTTAATTGCAAATTCTTCTATGAGGCTGTTGTACGGTGCAATCAATTGACAATGATTACTTTTTGATAAATAGTGACCACTTTTGGTTAAATAGTGACCACTTTTTATAGCTAAAAAACTTAATATTTTTTCTAAGTGGTCACTAGTTACCTAAAAGTGGTCACTATTGACCCAAAAGTGATCACAATTTACAAAAACACGCGGTATGCAACAGTCGCATAGAAGATCTACTGTTCTTTAATATAACCTTGTAATTTTTTCAAATCATAAGATGTACCTTCAGTTTTTCTAAATTATACTGGCTAAAGTAAACTTATACTTAATGCAAATTTTTCATGGAGTAACGTAAATGCTCAAAATTAAACAGTGAACTCTCATGGTTTTGTCATGGGTTTCGATGAGACCTCACATGAGAGGGAGCATGCTGAAATATTAACTCACATGTGAGTGTCCAACATTGTTGGAGAAAAAGAGATTATACCAATTTTTTAACAAATGGGGCTACTTCTCCTAATGTCAATTGGTTTTAGGATGATACATCTCATGTATTATCAAGTAGTCAGTTGGACTGGTAGTGATATTTGAGAAGCAAATCATATAATTGTGAATGAATTGCGACACACTATTTTTTAAAATGGTCAATTTGTGAAACACTCCCTTACTTTTTATTCCTTGCAAACTCACACTTTTTAATCAATTTATTTGCGAAACACTAACCAAAGTGATTTCCCGGCAAACAAAGTCAACTTTTAGCGGTTGCCCTATGTTAGAAGGGAAATTTTAAGAGATCTGTCCATGTTTAGAGGTGGCCCCGGAGTCGGTTCCGAACTTGGTTTGCCCGTCTCGGAGTAGGTCGGGTTCACCCAACTCGACCTTGAACCAGTCCTTGGGGTGGGGTCGGCTTGTTGGGCCGGATCATTTTAAGGGTCAAATGGCGGGCCGAGTCGGTTTTCTTGGACCTTGACCCGGCCCGGACAGTACAAGGGGAAGGTCGGTCATGTCTGGAAAATGTAGAACTGAGACGCAGGTCGGACATGGCTAAACCTGGTAAAAGCAACCTGACCCGATTGACCGACCCGAAAAGGCTTACCCGAGACCCAAATTTGACCCAAATTACAATACTCGAATTTGACCTAAAACCTAATTCGACCCGAAAATGACCCGAGGTTTCTTCACCCGTAACTGACCCGACCCGAAAATGACCCGATCCAAAACCACCTAAAGTGAAAATTACCCAACAAAACATAACTCTAATTGCACCGAAAAGACGTTAAATGGCATATTCTCTCTTATTCATTGACCCGAATATGACCCGACCCAAAATAACCTTACACGGTTGACCAAAAAAAGACCCAACCAACAAACCCAAACAACCCAAAATGACCCGACCCGAATTAACCTGAAATCAATGAGAGACCCGAACTGACCCGACCCGAATTGGCAGCCTTACCCGAACTCGACCCGATTGACTCGTTTGGCTGGTCTAGGCATGGTCGACCCGTGCAAGTGGCCACCTTTGACATAATCATTAAATGTGACCCCAATATAAGCATTGGAATGTGACTCGAAAATGGCCCGAGCTATGTTGATCCGTAATTTACCCGACCAAAATGACTCGATCTGAACCACCCAACTCGAAAATGTCAACAAAACTTAACCTTAGTTGACTCAAATGAGTTGAAACGACTTATATGAAATGATACTTAATATTTTTACGTTAAAATAAAGAATTAATCATCAAAACTAACCTATAAATAAGTTATAATCTAATTTTTTTTTCTCTCGTAATTATTTATCCGAAAATATCTCGATCTGAAATAATTAACCTGACGAGTTTGGCCCACAAATAACAAAGTAAATGAGGTTAAATGAAAGTAAGTATGAGTTTGAAAATTAAGAAGAAAACGGGTCAAGTCTGCCTCACCCTTAAGGGCGAGTTCAGGGTCGGCTTTCCGTTGAACCAGCTGACCCGACCATCCCCTTTCCCAAGGGTCGGTTTCGGGTCGAATTCGGTTAAACCTGCCCGTTCTCGGGTCGGCCAGAACCCGGCCTCGTGCCCATCTCTAGATTATTTACAAGTCTCTTAAATTTCTCATTTTAACATAGGTCTAACTGCCTGAAATTTAGCTTTTTTGGCCGGAAACTCACTTTGGGCAGTGTTTCGCAAAAAAAAAAAAGTAGATTTAAAATGGTTTGACGGGTGGGTTTGCAAAAAGTAGAAAGTAAGGGAGTGTTTTACAAGTTTGTCATTTTAAAAGGTAGTGTCTTGCAATTGCTCCTTTAATTAGGGTAGTGATAATGCCACTCAGAAACCCCTCGTGCCACTCAATTTTGTAAGTGCATGATTAAATTAATATAAATACATACTCTCACAAAAGTGAGTGGCATTGAAAATTTTTGTGTGGCGTTATCATCCCCCTTTAATTATTTGGGAATAGTTCATTTAATTAGGGATATATTAAATGTTTTCAAAAACCAATGATATGATATTCAAGTACATCATAATCGAAAACCAATTAGGAATATTAGAGTAATAACAATAGTGGTTTTTAATTTTGGGGTTGTCACCAAGAACTTTATTTTAAAAGTTCATCTACTAAATCATAAAGTTTGTTCTTAATTTTAAGAACCAAGTTATAAAATAAGAACTAGGTTTGTAAGAGCATCTTCAATGGTAAGCTAGTTGATACTAGCTTACCATTGCCACATAATATTTGTAAGCTAGAACAAGTTTAAGCAACAATTTACCCCAATGGTTTAGCCAACATAAAACTATCTTAATTGGACCCACATAACACATTTATCTATTTATTTATTCAATTTCTAAATTTTCAACATAAAATTAAAACTTTTTTTAATTATATCATTATATTCTATTGGTCAAAATTTCTTATGGGTCCATTTAAGCAAGTAGCTCCATGGAGCTACTAGCTCAAAATTTTTGTGGGTCCTTTTGAGCAAAGCTAGTCTACATGGACTACTCCAATGGTTGAGCTACTAGCTTGCAATTTTATAAAATTGCAAGCAAGTCCCCAAGTCAAACCATTGGAGATGCTCTAAAATAAGGAAATGTGATGACCAATAATTATGACATAGAAAATGAGATTGTCTTTAACATTTATCCATTTCCAAGACAAAAAAAAAGTTCATCTATTGTAAATTAGAGTTCTTAAATATTGGAAATGAAAAAGTATGACATGTCATAAAAAGATAAGAATAATTTTATATAGAGTTCTTTTATTGCTATTACTTTATAAAGTACTAGATCAAGTATTACCTTACATTTTTGTCTTATTTTATGAGGAATATATGGTCAAACTTAACAACTAGATATACTTGTATATCATAATTAGACATTTAGACATCATGAAGTGGTTTGTGGTTAACATGGCGGTCTAAGTAAATAGGCGACAAGCTACTCTCTAATTCTAGCATATACGAGTAGTATTGTAGTAAGTTATGCCGTAGAAGATGATCGGTTGAAACTGCTCTTTAATTAGAGAATGAAGAGATGAGATATTTCATACACACACACTGTCTTAAGTTGCAGGTGCACCTAATCTTACAATAAACACTTTTTGTTGGGTTAGGAGAAGTCTTTTGTCTCTTTTTAGTCTTAATATCATCAATGGTACTATCATATTATTAGTATCTAAAAGCATTTGCTTAAACTAATGTAGCTTGGATTTTCTTCACCTTTTCTTCTCCGCATTTCCGCATTTCCGCATTCTCTTCTATTGTCGAACAACACAAATTTTCATTTAAGACGGAGTCTCATTAGCGCGAATTTTGTTATAAGGACTAAGGAGAAGTATTGTGTAAAATAAAATGTTTGTTTAATATTTTCGTGATATAGCCATGTACATTGGTATTAAGGGTATGTTTGGTCTAAATTTGTAAAGTTGCTTATATTTTAGGAATGATTTTTTAAAGAAACTATTTCACAAAAAAAATCATACGTATTTGACTGTCATTTTACTCAAAAAGGGTGTTTTTACACCGACAAATGAAAAATTAACAAATTAATGTTAAAATTAAATCAAGATGGATCTCTATTTCTAGACAATGAAAAAAGATGAATGTTTAAGTAATTGTTTTATTCTATTAAAATATTTACAATATTTAATTTTGCCATTTATGTATTAAATATCTTACAAGTATTAGCAAAAGTTAGAACCACCAAATTGAAGCTATTACTTTTGAGGGGTAAAAAATGATTGTTACCTTTTTAAAAGTGGTTATTAACTTGTAAAAATTGTTTGTTTGACCAAGTCAAGTTTTTAGAAACTAAAAGCACTTCTAAAAGATCGGCCAAACACATACTTAATCAAGTTCAATCAGCTTTAAAATACTTTAATTATAACTTCATCTATGCCTAGAACCATGATACAATTATAGACATAGTTGACTAGGTGATATGGAAAATAATGGGAGAATAATGATGACTGTTTCCTAAGTAGGTGGAGATATTGGGTTAAGAGTAATAGAATATAACTATAATATATGGGTCTCAACCATCATCTTAAGGTTTTGGTTGAGATGGTTCATCAATTATGGTATCAGAGTCAGAATGACAGTAGGTCACGTGTTCAAACCCTGGGAGCCCCCAATATCTCACAAACTCACCAAGTGGAAAAATCCGCACATGGTATGGGGAGTCTGTGCACTAACTAACCACTTTTCAAGTCCAATGGGCATTCGAGTGAGGGGGCATAATATAATATAACTATAATATATGGGCCTCAACCATCACCTTAAGGTTTTGGTTGAGATGGTTCATCTATCAAAGAGTTGGATAATTTTTGACACTCTTTCGCAAGATGGACGGTTTGTTAGCTAGTCTGATCTTGGAAGCTAGAAGTGAAAAAGTGATTTAAGCAGTGGTTTTGTTAGTATGTCCGCTAGATGGTCGTCTCCGAAAATATGTTGTAAGCGAAGTGTTCCTAGTCGAACTTGTTCTCGGGCAAATGGAATGAGAGCGCAAGCTATTTCTTTCTTAAGTGAAAAACAGGGTTTGTCAATTAACCTAAGTTATTATAGTATATAGCACCTAGTGGGCAAGGAGGTAGAATGTCAAGCTCGTGAAGGGAGCTCGGACCCATTGGCGGTGATGGAGGAACGCGACAGTGCACATTGTTTCTTTGATACCCAAGATATTGAACTATGGCGCAAGTAGACCTGTACAGTGGGCCGGGCTGCAGCGGGTCGGGCTGGGCTGTGGGAGGGGGAGACAAGGCCCACACCTCGGGTTGGTCACGGGCTGAACCAGCCGGGCCGGGCTGGTCAGTTACTGGCCCTGAACCGGCCCGGTCAGGTGGGGGGTGAGGCACGTCAGGCGGGCTTAGCGGGCCTAATTGCTTGTAACTTTTTTTTTTAAAAAAAAATTATAAATTAAATGATTATAATATACATTAAATGATTGTAATATTTAAAGACGTATTCGGTTTAGCCGTTTAGTAGTTGTTTTTCCCAAATATAAATTAAATGATTGTAATCAATTAAATGATTGTATTATAAATTAAATGATTGTAATATTTAAAGACGTATTCGGTTTAGCCGTTTAGTAGTTATTTTTCCCAAATATTTATTTAGTGATTAATAGGGGGGATGGGTAGCAACCGGGCCGAATTCCACCATAACCAAAACGGGGCCAGCCCGGTTTGATAGGCGGGCTGAGAACATGGGTTGGCGGGCCATTTTTTTGGTGAACCGGGATGGCGGGCCGGGCCGAACCGCAATTTTGGTCAGCTCTAGGCGCAAGTAGACAATGTAGCCAGTTCTGGCTCTGGCCTAATCTGCATCACAGTAGGCATGAAGGTTGTATGGTTTATTTTTATGGAGTAAAAGGCACTTATGAAGGGTCTCTTTGAGATTAACGTAAAAAAATGTAGCGGTCTTCGGTTGGGTGGTTTACGTATTGTGCAAGTTTGTTAACGGAGTAAGAAATATCAAGACGCGTCATCGATAAGTATTGTAGACTTCTTATTTTGGTACAGTAATTTGGTTTGAGTTAAATGGATTTATGAGTTGTTTTGTTGAAGGTGGTTGTGGTGACAGAGGTGGCGGTGGTTTTACATTCAAACATATTGTTAACTGAAAATAGGTTGGAAATGTATTCGGCTATGATTAAGGTGAAAACCAAGCGGGGATTCGGTGTGCAAACAAAGTATCCGCCTTTATTGAGTATGCAAACAAAGTCGGGTTTTCCACTATCAATAAAACTAGGGGATTAGATTATGTAGACAGTGCCGGTAGTAGTTCGGTAGTAGTTCCTTGTAAAAAGGCATTGTTGATGTTAAATTGCGGACTATGGAGATACCATCCTTGACTGGCTGCATGGGCCATAGGCCTTTTGTCGTCACGCCAAATCCAAATCAAATGTATAAACGGAACAACCTAAGGTAGTGGTTAGAGAAGTAGGGTGTCGATCCTAAAGAACATGAGAAGTTAAAATAAAGGTTGCCTAAACTAATCTTTGTCTATGCACGGCTAAAAAAAAAAAATCTTTGTCTATGCAAAGTCACAATTATTTAGGTTTGAGTTTAGTAAAGCTAAAACAAAGGATTACTAAAACTAGATTAAATAAAGCAAATCAACAAGAACAATACAAAAAAAATTACCTTGTCGAAGAAGAGCACGAGTGTGAAAAGTCAAACCATCCTTCACAATTAAGCTTACTTAAATCACAAAATCTCATTTTTGACGAACACTATCCGGCTTAAGTAAAGCCTGAATCTCAATCTTATCAATTCAATTATATCACTAATCATAATGACAATATTATATAGGAGTATAAGTAATCTTAGAGCTAGCAAAGGGGCTAATCGGATCAGATTAGGATCGTGCCAATTCAGGTCAACTTAGTTCGGTTATGTTATATTATTGTGTTAGTTCGGGTCTGGTCTGGTTGTTTTAGGGTCAAGTGTTTTTCGGGCCAGGTATATTTGTCGAATCAGTTTCTGGTCAAGCGGGTCCGGTTATTTCGAGTCCGGATCATTTTCGGGTCAATGGTTAAGAGGAAAAAAGTGCGTGTAGTATTATTACATATTTTTTGTTTGATTTTTTATAATTCATTCTTTATTTTAACGTAAATAATATTACGTCTATTTTTAAATTAGTCATTTCAAGTCTTTTGTGCAATCAAAAATATATTTTGTCGGCTCATTTTTAGGTCTGATAGTTTCGGATAAGATCATTTCAGGCGGGTAAGTTCCCGGTCAACAACGTTCGAATCATGCTCGAGTCCGGTCGGGTCAATTCGGGTTTCCGGTCACGCTGGAGGGTTGTAGTTTAGGTCAATTTTGGGTGTCGGGTTAATCTTTTCGGGTCGATCAATCGGGTCGGGTAGGTTTTGCAAGGTCTAAGGAGTATAGATTATGACATTGTGCCGAATTAAGTGACGGATAACCGTTTTCCCACTAAACATAATACTCCCTCCGTTTCGGTCAATTATTGTCTTATTCTTTTTTGGGTAATTTGAGCACCCAATGGAAGTATTGTCCTCTAATTATAACTACAAATGATTTTCTACTTTTTCATTGGTCTTTGTACTAAAATGAAATGACAACAATTGACTGAGACGGATGTAATATTAAGGTGAAATAAATAAAGAAAGGAAAAAAGCAACGACAAAGGCAAAGTCGACATAATTTTCAAATAATGTGGCCAAGAATCGAGTAAGTGAAAAGTACAGAAGTCATGAATGAGATGACATATTATAACTATATATATTTTCATCTCAGTGACTCAAAGACACGATAAATTTCATCAATTAGTGACCACTAATTGCAAAATTAAGGCACACAATGCTCTAAGCTTGAATCACGCCTTGAGTCAAGTTAAGTAATACTCAACATTATATATAATAATGTACGTACGTAGTAATAGAAGTAGATTGTAGGCTAAAGATATGTTGTTGATAGAGGATGCTTGTCATAATCACCTTTATTTTTTGTTCTAAAAAGTAGAAATAAGTTGACCCCATTCTCTCTATTTGGTCTTCATGTGGTAGTGTACTACCTCGATTTCATGCTATAATCTTGGACTAATGTCAAATACTCAAATAGGTTATAAACTAACTCGACAGTTGATTTGGAAGTTAGAGCGGATTTTAAGCATTAGTTTCATATGTGTTTGTTTGGTCCATCATGGCTAAAACCATCCCAAGCAAGAGTCACTAATTACGTCACCACTCATTTTTACTCTTAATCAGCCTATAATTATCTTAACCCATTTACACCCTCTTAAGTAAAAAGTCATGACACAGGTCACCAATCCAATCATTTTTCACTTTCCAACATTTTCAATAATTTAATTTTCCACATTCTCTACCCTAGTCAAAGCTCTCTCTTACTTTTTCAATTACTATTACTATTTACTACGTATCAAACTACTAATAAGTTCATCTTTATATTTTTGTAATCTTTTAATAAAATAGTAAACACTTAAACGTATAAAAAACTACCACGCAATAATTTAAAGCATGATTACATATATTAAAAAACCGAATCTAGAAAATTAATTAAAAAACAAAAAATTACGAACTAAAAACCGAGCAATAATAAAAACAAAAACATTTGGTACTATTTCTAATTACGAAAGTTTTGCCAAGTATGCTAAATGACTGAGGTCATGACTTTATTGAAGTATCTTAATCTAAGATTAGGAAGCAAATTAGAGTGACCCAGTTGTAAAAGACGTCAATTAGTATAAACTCATTTGAGACAGATAATGTTGTCTTAAATTTAAGACGATTCAAATACTTACCAAATCATTTCACTTTTTATTTAGAAAATACAAAGTATTAAAGGTTTATCTTTATTACTAACACGCGGTAGTATTTGACTCGTCTTAAACTTAAGACAGATATATAATCCCCCTATATATAAAAGCTAAGTCATTTAGAGCTTTTCTATTGGTCATTAGATTTATCAAGTTTTCAATTATGTGGGACCCTCCATGTTTTTGCTTGTTAATTAATTACCCTCTCTCCTACTTTCATTAATTAATTACCCTCTCTCTATTTATTTCATTAACTATTTCATCAAATCTATACCTTATATTAGAGTATTATATATATAGTATAAAATTTCTTGAATAATTACATAATTTAATCCCATGATTTTATTAACTAAAATCTTACCTTATAGTATGCTGTCGTATGCACATCCGTAAAAAAAAATTACAAAACGCAAACTATTATATTCCATACAATAGTATAGAAATTAAATCATATGCTATAAGCTTATGGTAAAAAAAAATTATTTTACATATTTATTCCTACAATCTTATGCTAAAAAATAAATACGTAAAAAAATAGATAAAAGAATTACTTCATACAAACTAATTAAAAAATACCATTTCATATTTGACAAACTTTATTATGATTCCCATTTGCTTATCCGACTCAACCGCTTTTTATTTTTTTCAATTAAAGAATTCCTATATGCACTAGCCATGTTTTTAAAATAATGAATTATTTTTGTTGATTTTAAACATTTGAACTTTGACATGTATAAAAATTAAAAAAAAATGAATCCAAACGAAATAAAATGTTTATTTTTTTTATTATTAATTATAATCAACAATAATTCTATTTTTGACTAAAATGAGAATTTGTGCATTTCATTATAGCATAAGATTTATTTTAAGCTTATAAGTTGGTTAAATTCGGCTATATTCATCTTAATTTAAAACAAGTCAAGTATGTTCATATGAGATGAATAAAACTAAACAGACCGCACACGAAAAAAATAAAAGATTTATCTCATATGCACACGTTGGATGATTTCTTCTTTAGTTGTTATTTATCTGAAGACATAAATACGATTTAATACGTGAGAGAGTGTACGTGCCACAATGTACATGCGCTCACAAATGACATATTGTATATACTCCCTATGTATCCAGAATTTGTTTATCTTTATTTATATACATCACAGTATCAAGGAAGAATATTGGATGATAAGTTGACAAAAATAATTATAATTATTAGTGATAAATTACTCACTAAAATTATTTCCAAAATAAAAATGTATAAACTATATAACATATTTCCAAAATTACTCACTAAAAAGAAAATAGGTAAGCAAATGGTTGATGGGGACGAGAGTGTGTCCCATTATAACACTTCACAATTTCAATAACCCGTAAAGTATAAACTATATAACATATATTCGAAATCAAATTAGTTATATCTTATACTATTGTATAGAGTAATATGTATATTGTATTTTGTATACAATTAACTTTGATACGTTATTGTGTTGATCAAATAGCATAATAAATATTTTAATAATGTTATTTTTTTTTTGAAAAACATTGATAGCATATTTATATGCTATAATTAGAATATTAGATTTTTCAAATGTAGACCCGTGCATTTTTGCACGGGTTTAAAACTATTACCCGTCTTAAACAAGAGTTAGTGGAAAACACAATTAATCAAAATCTTAAAAATAATATAAATAAAAAAAACACAAGTTTACGTGTCTCATCTACAATTCTTATACCATACACCGAGGTGTATGGTATATCATACTCCCACTTTTATTTAGCATTTTTAAAACTCTTCAAACTTTAATTTTATAAATTAAAAATTTATAAAAATTATATTATTATTCGTAATTTTTATATCTCTACAATTAGAGATCATATTTGATATATTTTGGTGTCTATTTTAATTTCTCCCGCATATTCACAACATATAATTGACATATTCACATGTTATTTTGTGTGAATATGTATAATTTAGTAAATGAATATCTATGATTAGCTCAATAAATACTATTATTCTTACGTATAAGCAATTTGTGAATATGTTTGTCATATTGTGTGAATACTATATTTTTCATTTACGTGAATATGTCGATTATGTGATGTTAATATGAGGATTAATTTTGTATATGTGTGAATATGCCATTTTATTTTGGGAATGGAAAATTTCTATGTTATGAATATCTAAACACACACATAATTGTGTGAATATGTGTATTCTATTACATGAAAATTCATGAGTAACTCAATAAATAAATATACCCCGTATATATTATTCTTAAAATACGTATTTCGTGAATATCTTTCTTACATTAGGCTGAATATCTATACTACCTTTTTGTAAGTGTGTAAGTTTTACTTTGTGACTAAATATAATTTGGAACTTACGTGAATATGGTAATTGAATAATGTGAATATCTCGTGAATATGTCAATTATGCGATGTTAATAGATTGTTATAAATATACCAATTATGTGATGCGAATATAAGGGTAAAATTAAAATAAAGACCAAATATACCAAATGTGACCTCCTTTTATAGAGGAACACAAATTATAAATAATGGTACACATTTTTATTTTTTAGATTTATCAAGTTTAAGTTTTAAAGGAATTTAATATTGATTTCATTTATTTTGTCAATAACTAAACTCATGGGAGTTATGGGAATATTATATCCTACTCTTGGGAGTAGGATATAATTTACCATCTACCTCTCCAAATAATCGTCATTTCCCATAGTTCATCTTCTTTGTTTATTACTTTTCCCCAAATAAACCCCCTTATCCAATATAATCTCAGATTTCCAATATCGTCATCTCCTTCGTCCACCATCATCATCCACTCCACCGTCATTATCTCTAACATAACCATCTCCATCTCCTTCACCGTCAGATAACTTTAATTTTCAACTGTATATATATATGCCAGTTTGAATTTCGTTCTAATTTATTATTATTTTCCTTTTAAAATCTGCTAAATATATATTGAAAAAATATGGTTTAAAATATGTCATAATGGAGTTCATTAAATAGACAATTTTTAAAAGTGGCTAAAAAAAATATGTTCATATTTTTTTTCTCTTTGGTGTGTAATTCATATTTTCTTTCTTATTTTAGTTGTCCTTCTTTTTTGGCAGAAATGGAGAAGGGGTGTGGTGATTTGTGCAAAGTTTCTGGCGTCAAGTTCTTGTCCATCTAGTGGCTTATCTTTTGATTCTTGTATGGATATGGAATCTTATATTTTCAATGGAATTAGTTCGCGGATTAATCAGGATGATGTGGATCACCTTGATAAACCTTTTACGGCTAAAGAGGTTCGAAAGGTAGTATTTCAACTTAGCCCCCTGAAATCTCCTGGACCTGATGGTATTCCGGGTATTTTTTATTAAAGATGTTGGCACTTCATTAAATCGGATGTTATTTATGCGGTTCTAGGGGTGTTGAATAGAGATTTTATCTTGAAAGAGCTTAACAGGACATTTATTACTTTAATTCCTAAGATTTCGGCTCCGGAATCGGTGGATCATTTCAGGTCAATCAGTCTTTGTAATAATATCATGAGGACCATCACCAAATGTATTACCAATAGGCTCAGGAAACTTATGGGAAAACTTGTAGGGGAATTTCAAAATGCTTTCGTTCCTGGAAGAAATATCTCGGATAATATTATGATTACTAATGAGTTATTTAAATGCATATCATGCTCCCAGAAAAGGAAATCTCAAATAATGGCATTGAAGGCGGATATGAGTAAGGCCTACGACAAAATGAACTGGAATTTTATTCGGGGATCTCTTCTTAAACTCGGTTTTCCGGTAAAGTTTATAAACATTATCATGAAATGCATCACATCTGTTTCATATGAGCTTATGATTAATGGTATTCCTTCTAAGAGGATTCGTCCTAGAGAAGGATTAAGACTAGGAGATCCTTTGTCCCCCTATATTTTTGTTCTTTGTACGGAGATTTTATCCCAGAATATCACTCTCAATGAGGAGAATGGTTTGTTTAAAGGTATTAAGATTTCAAGACATTCTCATGCTGTTTCTCACCTCTTATTTGCAGATGACTCTATATTTTTTATTGAGGGAGATATGAAATCATGTAAATATTTGAACAAAACTATTGAACAATACTGTAAAGCATCTGGCCAAATAATTAATAAGGAAAAATCTGCGATTTTGGTTTGTCCTAATGCCAGGTTATCATTTGCAAGGGATTGTTGCAGAATATTTAATGTTTGTGGTTCTTCTTCGATGGGCAAATATTTGGGAGCTCCCACGGAATTTGGCATTGATCGGAGTAAACCTAAAAAGGAAATTTTTAGATATATTATTGACAATATAGCTAAAAGAATCTCCTTTTGGAATGGAATTCTACTATCACAAGCTGGTAGACTTACCTTGATTTATTCTATTCTCTCCTCCTTATCTACTTTCATTCTATCGGTGTTCAAATTACCGGTAAGTGTGACTTCTAGGATTGATTCCTTATTGTCACAGTTTTTGTGGAAAGGACTTAAGAAATCTCAAGGAATCAGCTGGTGTAGTAAATTATTCCTAAATCAACCTAAAGGTTTGGGTGGTATTGGAATCCGTAACACTGCGGGTTTTAACAAGGCTCTCCTTGCGAAGATAGGGTGGAATATTCTAATGTTTCCTTCTTCCTTAATAGGACGCACTATTGGTAAGAAATATGATATCTCCATGGATGTGTAAGGGCAATCGAAGTCTGTGATTAACATAAACTGGGAGATTCCAGAAAGTACTAACTGGATTGGTAAGGGACTCTTATGGGGACTTGAGATTTTTGAAGAGAACATTACTTGGCAAATTGGAGCTAATTCGGAGCGCAATGTATGGAAATTCAGGTGGGTAAATGGAGGAGATCTTACTCCGGCTCATCCAAGTTTGCTTGATGGATCCCTTTCCATTGTAGACTCACGAATTCGAGACCTGATTTCTTCTTCGTTCAAATGGAAAAAATCTCTAATTACTTCCTTTTTTAGCCCGGACTCTGCCAGAAATGTTTTAGCTATCCCAATTAGTCGGTCAAAGCTCTCTGATTCTGCTTTTTGGAAATTCTGTAATCATGGTCGATACACGGTGAAAAGTGGATATCTTCAGATATGGAAGGATATATGGCATAAATCTGCTACTAATAAAGATAAAACTAGGATCTCTAAGACCACTCAATGTTTCATCAAAAAATTCTTATGGTCGCTACCGGGACCTAGAATATGGATTATCCTTTTATGGAGAATTCTTTCGGACTCTCTTTCTGTGGGGAGTGAATTTGAGAAAAGAGGAATCGCCTTACATAAATTTAGATGCTTCTGCGATTCTCCCACTGTTGAATCGTCTGATCATCTCTTCAGGGATTGTCACTTTGCTAGAAGCATGTGGGCAGGTAGTAAGCTTGGAATCTGGACTGAGATGGATTTTTTCTTGGATATTAGGACTTTGATTATCAACTGGATTTGCTATCTCTCTAAGTCTAGTGAGTGAGAATGCAAATTATTTTCCTTTATGTCTACTATCTGGACTATTTTGTTTTCCCATAATAATTATCTGTTTAGGGGAAATGATGTCTCTGGCAACGATATCTATGTATACGAAAGCCTCTTGTCTAATGCCTTTGAAAGTATAGCCATAAAAAAGTCAATAAAGATCAAGGATCGATTCTTGTTATATGAACCGGAACTGAATCTTAATAAAATTAAGAAAAGATCGGTCTTTAACCTTATTGGGCTAGGTTTCTTTCTTCAAAGAACCGATAGATCAACTCTCTGTTGACGCATCTTGGTATGTGAACCTCTCTACTGGGCTGGGTTTCTTCTTTCAAAGAACCGATGGTTATGATACTTCTGTAAGTAGAGGAAATATTTCCTCTCAATCTTCTAAACAAGCTGAAACCTTAGCCATTCTTGAAGGATTAAGATGGGCGTCTTCCCAGGGCTATCTTCATTTGCACATTCTCTCTGACTGTCTTCTGGTTATCTCGCAAATTCTTAGGGTTTCTGAGCCGGAAGTTAGAAATAAGGCAGTTATTGAAGAAATTGATCTTATTATTCACTCTTTTCATTGTCTTTTTATTAGTTTTATTCCCAGAACTCAGAATATAGCGGCTCATGATTTAGCAGCAAGAGCTGCTCGCAGTGCTCGGTTGTAGGTTCTATCAATTTACTTCTGTCAAAAAAAAAAAAGTTCTTGTCCATCTATTTTCTTTCAGTGGTGCCCAACAACCAATCAAAGAGTGCCACCTACAAGGTCACCAAGGTCATGGGATGACCTCCTTGAGGTCATGGGCCATACAAGGTCATGTTAATTTGGTGCCTAATTAGTGATTAAGGTGACCCAACAAGGTCATAACCTCCCTCATGACCTTATTTGGGAATGGTCTAAGAATTTCTATGAAATTCTAATGAATATTAATTTTATGGGAAATTCTACGGTATATTCCTGAATTTTTTGGTTTTAAATAGTGTATACCTTCATTTTTGAAATTTTGTGATATACTTCTAAACTCTATACATTAGTTCATCTATTAAACCGTCTTTATATCGCTCCAATTATTCGATAACCTATTAAATACTTATTTGTTTTCCGAATTACTCATTAACTCACCAAATAGTATACGAATCTAACTAATAATTCATAAAAAATCCATTATCATTTCATATTTAATAACAAAAGTTTTTAATACTCCGTAGTAGTTATTGCCTATGAAAATTGATTTGTGATGCATCTTATAAAGGATGATGATAAGACATTAATGATATAGAATAAATGTCGAAGTACGGTTATGCGATAAGCGATAAAGTTAAGGGAAAGTTGAAGGAGATCATTATGGAAAAATAAGTAAGAATTTTTAAGGGGTACAACGTAGATTGTAAAAAAGAGAAGGGTACAACATACAAAAACGAAAAACTCAAGGTTACACCGTCGATTATGCCTAATTTCATTATATTGAATATAATTCAAAGACGTTTTATAGCTCGACTCATATTTCTTATCATAAGAACCTAAAATACATTTATACCCAGAGAGAGTTGAACATGAGCCATAAGAGGTGGATCGAGTTGATAGGGGACTACGATATAGAGATATTTTTGAAAGTCCTAGACCTCTAATTAGACTCCTCTAATTAGTTCATTAAATTAAATTAACTTAATGATTTAGGATCTAGTTATCATGCATGTAAATATAAAAGCATAAAAGAAAAGATAAGACGAAAACATCCTTACATTGGGAATTTTCGGTTCCATATGGGCACAATAAGAACTTCTTCTTATTGTTCTTGAGCATGAAATTAATGGATGATCCTCCATAAAACAACCTCCAAAGTAGAAGGTCTCCTTCTTGTTTCACCCAGGACTAAACCCAAACTATCACTATAAATTTAGACTAGAAAAATATAGAGATAAGAAGAAACTAATATAATTTTTATTACTACTCTAGTAATAGGAATATTAGTTTTTTAGAGAGTTTAGAGAGAGGTTGTGTAGAGAGAAGATGTGAAAAATAAGTGAATAAATTAGTAAAGAAAAATGAGCAACCATCATGCTCTTTAAGAAGCACATGGCCGGCACATCAAGCACCAAAAATGGTGATTTTTCTCCTTATTTAATTCACATGCAAAAAGCTTGAGTGTGGGTTAGAAATTGATAATGATCATGTGTCATAACATATCATTATGAAATGGTGGAGTGTGGAATTGGTAGAGTAAAATCACTAATGATTTTCTCTACTCAAAACCGGTCCACTTGAGTCCATAATGGACCATTTTGATTTTTGATATTTGTCTCATAAATACTTATTAATCATATGCTTAATTATCTTGTATAATTAAGTGTTAATTTGATCATATAACAATTATATGACTCAAATTAATAAGTAATATATACTTAACTTTTAAGTGATATTTTACCATTATATCAATATATAATGGGTCCCACAATGTCTAGTTAATTTATTTTACAACTCCTAGTAAATATAATTTACTAATTACCTCTACCTCAAAATATATGGACAACCTCAACTAATTTAATGAATTAACGATTAATCACCAAATTATATCTTATTTAATCGTATTATAATAAGACGTAAAATTTATTCAGTCGCTTATCGTATAATTGACTAATAAACTTAAGTGGAATGAGTTCCTAACTCAATTTCCAATAAATAACTCTCGTAACCAAACATATATCAAATATATATGTAAAGAACTAATTAACATGTATCGTATACAAATAATGAGTTTTCTGTTTGTGTCTCATCCTATAGGTGTGACCTAAAGGGATCAGTTGATCACCGCCGTCATACGACAATAACGTCAAACTCTAGTCAGTCGAGCGTTACCGATTTACGTTAATCAACTGACGTGGAGTATCAAAATATACTAATCATGCCACGTATATTCCAAATGAGATTTATTATATAAATGCACTATTGTGGAGGACACTTACTCCAACAATCTCCCACTTGCCCGTTACAAGTTATGCATCTAGCAACACTATTGTGGAGGATTCCTACTCCAACAATATCTCCCACTTGTCTCGACAAGTTGTGTGCTACCAATTCTCTTGTCTCTTTTGTGTCACATCCTCCCACTCATTGCAAGGTGTCTTACAGGTCGCA
The DNA here is from genome assembly GCA_022085475.1 of Heliosperma pusillum. NCBI lineage: Eukaryota > Viridiplantae > Streptophyta > Magnoliopsida > Caryophyllales > Caryophyllaceae > Heliosperma > Heliosperma pusillum. The sequence continues at coordinate 49,630 of JAIUZE010010220.1, forward strand.
CTTGCAATTGAAATTATAAATAGAGTGGTTTTCTCGATCAGGGAGAGTAACTGTCTTACCGAAAAATCTACCAGAGATCTCTTCCGAGCGTGACCACGCATTTCCAGTTACTACTCCTCGAGTGGCCCGAAGATGTTAATACCCAACGTGGGTGGACAATCCCTGTTGACCCATCTTACACTGTATGATGCAGATCACCATGACCCAGAAGATGTCCATCGGCCTCCTTTCACGGCACGACCTAGGACAAAAACCAAAGTCAATCGGAAACTACACCGACTCAGGTAAATGGTCGCCAGTCTAAATAATCGACTCATAGGAATAAAATAGAAATCCCCGCCACGACCAGGCTTCAACAATTTTGATAAGGGACTCTATTATGCTCACTGCTCGACAGAGTGTCTCAACAGTCTGCCTATGTAAACGACCAGTCATCTCCATGACCCCATGGTGCTGAACCAACCATCGATCGACTTACAATCTAGTCACTTCGAGACGTCACCTCAAATGAGTGACTAGGGACAAAACACTAAGTTCATCCTGTTCAAATGAATTGGGTTCAACCTTTCTTTCAACCAATTCGGATAAACAAAGTATTACAATTTAGTCAAACTAAATAAAGGAGTTTTTAATGAAACTCTAACAATGAATGCGATTATCAAATATTTGGAAAAATTGATATGCTATCAATAATTCCATATCTCATAATCTCTAGCAAGTCAGGTACATATTTCAATCTCCATTGAAATGACATGACTATCATGTTCAGCCTGCAAAAGGCATGTCTAATGGATTAATAATACTTGCATCTTTCTCATCGTTCTGATTGCTATTTCTCTTTATCTACGTAATCTCATATTACATAAAACTTTCTGAGTACGTGTCTAGGTTTGAATTTAGACTTATGACTCTTGGCCTAAAGGTAGCTCCCATTGTTGTACCAGTATCATGGGATATGATATACAACTATAGGAACTACTTCTAGTCCCTCCAATACTGTCGAATCCAAGCTACTTTCATATGTATCATCATATGATGCAATGTACTCCATTTCCGTTGTGAAATATGCAATGATAAACTGCCTGGAACACTTCCAGCGGCTACATGACATTTATATTTGAAAATGTCACTCCTACTTGGAACCTTTCCAATAGTCTTTTCTTCTTGGAATTCCCAACAGATAAATCTTTTATAAAACACAGCCAGTTCGTGATTTCAAATCACTTTGATCAGTTTGGAAACTGAAGTCTGTGTAACCCTTACACGCAACTCACTTTAAACTCCAAACACATGGAACATATATTTAGTCCTTCGCAAGTACTTAAGGATGTTCTTTATGGCTATCAAGTGACTCTCACTTGGATTTGATTGCAAACGACTTGTCATGCTCAAAGCATGCTAAATGTCGCATTGAGTATACATCACAGCGTATATAATTGATCTCGCAGCGGAAGCAAAATAAATCAATTATCATGTGCTCAACTTCCTTGAACTAGTCAAGGATCTTATCAATATAAGAATCTTGACTTGATGCTAATATCCTTTTAGATTTATCTCCATAAATCCAGATATCTAAAAGATGTATTCTACTTCTCTAAAATCTTTCATCATCTAAAATGATCAATATGTCTCCACATATAAGACTAATGAAAACCATATTACTCCCACTAAACTTCATGTATCAACATAATTTCTCGAGATATCGAGAAATATTTACAACATGATTGTCACACTAATTCCAACTCTTTAGTGCTTACTTAAGACATCCTCTTAAGCTTGAAAATTAACTTAGGATAGTTAGGATCTACAAACCCACAGGTGAATATAAAATATACTACCTCTTCTAGAATCGTATTCAAGAAGGTGGTTCTTGAGATCCAATTGACATCATACTATTATGATATGCTGTAATCGCTAAGTATTTTCGAATGAATCGAATAATTAAGGTTGGTGCAAAACTCTTTGCCTACCAATTTATCTTTGAAAACATTTTAATGTTCATCCATGCAAATTTCGATCTTAAAAATCAATTTACATTGAAGAGGTCGTACTTCTTCAAGTTAAATTTACCAGGTCATATACCTGAGCATCACGCATGGAGTCAATTACGAATCGCATGACTCTAAGCCATAGCATGAAGTTGGGACTAGAAACAGTCTTTTATAAGTCACAGATTAGAATTCATTACTATTAAGGAGTGATAAAATTCCACCTGACCTCTTAGGTTCCGAAGAAACAACTACCGAACAAGCAATGAGAAAACGTTTTCAGGACCATATGCTCAGTTTGTGGCTCTTGAAAAATTTTCTCCCACTCTGTCTTATCAAGAAATAATCGTAATTTTATTGAAAGACAGCATCACGAGTCACAAACGCTTTGTTCTCGTGGTCAATGTAGGATTATTGAGCACTTGCTTCATTCGGATAACTTATAAATTAGGTACGCTACCTATCCATATCGTATATGAAATATAATCTGACTGTTTTAAATGTGTTTTAATATGGTGGGAAAAGAAATAGCAGACAAAAATATTAAGATCCCAAGGTTAGTCAAATGGCTCAGTTTTAACTTGACAAAGACAAAACCATATCGTATAAGGTTCTGTTTCTCTATTCAACAACGCTTTATCTCATAATGTGTGTTAGAGAAGTTAATTTGTGAAACTATTTCACAATACTTTTGGTGAAAATCAAAGTCAATACTTAGATATTTATAGTTACGATTTAGTCGTAAGTCCTTGATCTAATACTCTCAGTGGTTAACTACTTCACAATGAAGCTCTTTGAACTTTTCAAATATTTCTCTTAGCACCTCATTAAGTAGAATCAAACACAATATCTACTTAAATCGTCGGTAAATAAAGTGAAGTAGCCATTGGCCCATTACCATCTCTGGTTGTGTTTGTTATTGGTCCACACATATTCTTATGTAATATGGTCAATAACTCACTAGTTCGATTTCCATTTCAATAAAAAAGGGCACGAAACATCTTGCCTTGAATACAAGATTCGCACACACCATAAGATTCAAAATCAAAATGGTTTAGGGATAGTAATCAATACTAGCCTCTTAATGCGCTACACAATCCAGAATTAAGATTAGATTAGGGTCACCAATTTTGAGCCTTTTTCAATCTATATGACAAGTAATTTCTAGTTTAGGTCAAGAATATAATTACCATTGATTGGTATGGGATAACCATAGACCAAGTATAGGCATAAAAAGATACAACGCTTGTTCCATTCACAAAAGTGAAACACTTGTGTCGTACACTAAAGTGGATACTATATTCTTTATTTAGAGGTCATGTACATAATAACGTTTATTAAAGTATATCTCTAAATCCAAAACTAGATTGATTACATTATAACTTTTATATGTCTCTATAGAAATAAAACTACAATAGTTATATTTCCCTTGTAGGTCGACATTTAATCATGGTTAGTCATCGCACGAATCATTATTATATGCATTGAATACATTGATGAAAACCATAATGGGTATCTAATACCCAAAACTCGCATTTTAGTAAAATAAATGTCGATCATATAGATATTATGGGTGAAAATAGTACACCCAATTTCTAACTCTTTAGGAAACTTGGGGTAAATTCTTTTCTAGTGTCTTACACTGTAAAATAGAATCATCAAAAGTTGGGTTCGACACCTTGCTTGGGTTTTGACTTTACTATTCAAAATAGCCTTGCCTTTTTCCTTTGCCTTGTGTCAACATCGTACCAACCTACTCTTGAACCTCGTCATATTCTTAACAATCAAGAATAAAACATCTTTTCTAGAGCTCCCACTCACTTTCATGAATCTCTACTTAGACAAGTAGTTTAGAATTATTATGAAGACTATTCTTCATTTCATTCATGGTTTTACCTTCAAAAAGGATAAATCTTTCATGAAGTGTCTACGGTATTTGGTTATTCACGATTTCAAATAAATCGATTAACCTAGTCATCCCAACTGATTTGGCCTCTTTTGAGGTAAGCCTCGATAAGAAGTATTATGATGTCATACCAAAAATAATAAATATTTTCTTTAGAGCAAAAAGATTGATGCACCATTGTAATAAGAAAACGTCACTAAAACAAAATCGAAACGTTTTTGACTAAGTGTGACTTATTCATATACTCTTCATAAGAGATATTTGCAATGGTGAATGTGAGGATCAAAAGAAAAATTCATTTTATCATTAGCTACGGTGGTTTAAAGGGAGATCATAATCAATATTCTACCGTATAAAATAATGAAAACTCCTTTCCACGATTGAACGGATTTACAAGTTCGTAAAAGGAAAAATATTCGTCATTGCGTGAATAAAATAAATATGAACGGAAAATAAACATTCATTGCTTATATATAATTTACTTGTAAAAACAATTTTAAACAAGTCCCTTATATAATGACCCCTCACGAAATTATGTAAGTGATTCCAAGACCCATCTTTAGACAAAAATAGTCATCGTATGCTACCTTTATCTAAAAATGGTAAGTCAATACTTGACTAATTATACTCCTAGAACTCTTGGTTGTCGGATTTCAGCTAAATCCATCTCCTAGTCCCAAGATAACGCTTATCTTGTTGAGTCCAATCCAATTTTAGCTTGTGATCGTATCACCCTACTTACCCGAGGTAAAAAGGGACCCACGAGCGTGGTAGCCCTAATGAACACGGGATTCATAGGTGTTACTAATTGGTAAGGCTAATCTCAATTTTTTTAAGTCATGTGAGAGGTCTTGTCAATATAGTTATTAATTCCCTATAAGCGAACTAAGTCGGTGAATTTTGAATAACTTTGAAATGACAATCGAGAAATAAAATTGCATGTTGGCGATTTTGGCATGAGCGGAAAACATAAAACAAGCAAATAATAAATCCTAGCATGGCCACCTAGCTAATAAAATTAACTAGACGATTACAAAATCGGAAACCAACTCCTTAGCCCCTTGCCTCTTCACGGTACATGCTCCAAAAATGCACCGTCTTTTGGAACACCGACTTCGGGAATCTCCGTCTTCATAACAATTAATTACAAAAGATACAAATAAAATATCTATTATACATTTGATCTAGAAAATGAAATTAAATTATTACAAACGGCGATACGAGATCGCAAATAAAATTACAACCGAATCGGTATTCCCTTACATTACGGGTAATACCAATTAATATAATCTAGGTCATACTAGGTACAACTTGCATTAAAATTTAAACAAATGACATTCATTCTTCTAACCATAACAACATAAATAAAATGCTGAAAAAATATGCCAAAATCGCCCTTGATACTTATCATGCTCATTCTAGCTCGGTTTTATGGATTTTATGAATTTTTAACTATTAAAATCAATAATCAACACTTAAATCGTATTTAAGCTCAAACTAATTATCTAAAATGATTTAGAACTCAAAATTAGTCCCCACTAACATTTTTTGTATTTAATTAGTTCGAATTGATCGTATTTGCTAAATATACAGGTTTAATCATAACATTTATGAAATAAACCCAAAATAAAATATAAAACTCATAAAAATTTGAAACCAAAAATTTAGTACATTCTGGAACATTTCCAGGAACTATAAAAATCAGAAAAATTTGCCCAAAAATTTTGAATAAATTTTATGAACAAATAACTTAGTATTCAACGGTTTTATCAAATAAAAACCATTAAATATATTAAAATAGTGAAACAAATTATAAACTTTCACCAAAATGATATAAATCATATTATAAAATGTACCAAAAACTTTCAAGACCATAAATGGACGTTTCAATTTTATGAACATTATAATCTCACTTTATTGACTTTTATCTCATAAAAATCAATAATCATGCAAAACTTAATTAAAAGTCACGAAATTTTACGTACAGTATTTAAAACATGCATGTGAGATCATATAAAAATTTCATGGCCAGAATCAACATGCAACTATTTTTAGTTAACTTTTAACATAAAAAATGCATGTTAACATGATGTAAAGGCCATAAATCAAAATAAATAGACAATTAATCCCTAAAATCACCAAATTTGACCACAACCATTTTGAGGTCAGTAGGTATGCATGCAAACCAAAAATTTCGAGCAAACCATTTTTAACACAAATTTTCAATTTTACCCAAGTTATCGTATAACTCGATTTTAATGCTTAAAATCAACATGCATGTAACAATTGAGCTCTGATACCACATTAAAGTCCTAGACCTATAATTAGACTCCTCTAATTAGTTCATTAAATTACATTAACTTAATGATTTAGGATCTAGTTATCATGCATGCAAATATAAAAGCATAAAAGAAAAGATAAGACGAAAACATCCTTACATTGGGAATTTTCGGTTCAATATGGGCACAATAAGATATAGAGTTCGTATTGTTCTTGAGCATGAAATTAATGGATGATCCTCCATAAAACAACCTCCAAAGTAGAAGGTCTCCTTCTTGTTGCACCCAAGACTAAACCCTAACTATCACTATAAATTTAGACTAGAAAAATATAGAGATAAGAAGAAACTAATATAATTTTTATTACTACTCTAGTAATAGGAATATTAGTTTTTTAGAGAGTTTAGAGAGATGTTGTGTAGAGAGAAGATGTGAAAAATAAGTGAATGAATTAGTAAAGAAAAATGAGTAACCATCATGCTCTTTAAGAAGCACATGGCCGGCACATCAAGCACCAAAAGGGTGATTTTTCTCCTTATTTAATTCACATGCAAAAAGCTTGAGTGTGGGTTAGAAATTGATAATGACCATGTGTCATAACATATCATTATGAAATGGTGGAGTGTGGAATTGGTAGAGTGAAATCACTAATGATTTTCTCTACTCAAAACCGGTTCACTTGAGTCCATAATGAACCATTTTGATTTTTGATATTTGTCTCACAAATACTTATTAATCATATGCTTAATTATCTTGTATAATTAAGTGTTAATTTGATCATATAAGAATTATATGACTCAAATTAATAAGTAATATATACTTAACTTTTAAATGATATTTTACCATTATATCAATATATAATGGGTCCCACAATGTCTAGTTAATTTATTTTACAACTCCTTGTAAAAATATAATTAACTAATTACCTCTACCTCAAAATATATGCACAACCTCAACTAATTTAATGAATTAACTATTAATCACCAAATTATATCTTATTTAATCGTATTATAAGAAGACGTATAATTTATTCAGTTGCTTATCGTATAATTGACTAATAAACTTAAGTGGAATGAGTTCCTAACTCAATTTCCAATAAATAACTCTCGTAACCAAACATATATCAAATATATATGTAAAGGACTAATTAACCTGTATCGTATACAAATAATTAGTTTTCTGTTTGGGTCTCATCCTATAGGTGTGACCTAAAGGGCTCAGTTGATCACCGCCGACATACGACAATAACGTCAAACTCTAGTCATCCGAGCGTTACCGATTTACGTTAATCAACTGACGTGGAGAATCAAAATATACTAATCATGCCACGTATATTCCAAATGAGATTTATTATATAAATGCACTATTGTGGAGGACACTTGTTCCAACAATTTTATCATGAGAGGAAGGCGAATGTAGTGGTAGATTTGTTGAGCAGGAAGTTGGTGTATTCTTTGTGTATCGTGTTATCGATGATGAGATTGAGAGAGATAGTTGGAAAACTGGGGATACATATGATTTAAAAGGGATATACGTACAATTAGCGACTTGAGAATCGAGCCTAAGTTGTATGGAGAAATCAGGGAGAGACAATTCTTAGATCCTAATGTTATAGGGTGGAAAAGGAATATATATTGATAAGGGACGGGCGTTGAGGTTTACGATATGGCAGTGTTTGTTTTGATAGGAGATGGTGAGTTCCTACTGGCAAAGAGGTAAGGAGGAAGATTTTGATTGAGGCACATAACACGCCATATTCGATACATCCGGAAGGTGACAAGCTTTAAAAGGATTTAAAAAAGACCTTTTGCTGGCCAGGAATGAAGAAGGAGATAACTGAGTTTGTGTCTTGATATTTGACTGGTCATAGGGTAGAACGAGAGCATAAAAGACCGCAAAGGGAACGTACAACAATGGGAAGTACCCGAGTGAAAATGAGAGTCTATCTCTATGAAATTTATTGCGGGACTATCGGGGATAAAAAAAGTGACCAACATGATATGGGTGATAGTTGACCGTCTTATGAAGTCTACACACCTTATTGTGATGAAGGATACTTGGAGCTAGATAGAATTGTCTAATGCTTACAGATGACACATGTTGAAGCTTTATGGAGTACCCAAAGATATTGTATCCATTAGAGATGCGCAATTCGTATCAAGATTGGCCGAAATTGTAAGTCTTTGGGAACTTGTTGAAGATGAGTACGACTTTTCACCCAGGAACAGATATGCAAAAGAAGAGAACTATCCAAACACTAGAGGATATTTTACGAGCTTGTGTGATGGAGTTCGGAGGGGATTAGAAGGATAGACTTGATTTACTATAATTTTCTTATAACAACAGTTACCACACGAGAATTTAAATGGCACCGTTTGAAGCCTTATATAGGAATAAGCATAGGAGTCCAGTTTGTTGGGATGATAGCGATGAGGCAATAGTCTTAGGACTACAGATGATACAGGATATGGTGGAGCAGGTTAGGTTGATACGACAAAAGATGAAAGCGGCCTAGGATCGATAAAAGAGTTATGTAGAATTCTACAAAAGATGAAAGCGGTAGGCGACAAATTCTACTTAAGGTTTCGCCGATGAGAGGAGTGATGAGATTCGGGAAGCATGGAAAGTTAAGACAAAAATTTGTTGGACTATATGGGGTATTGGTTCGAGTGGGAGAGGTTGCCTACCGAATAACTCTTCCCCTAACTGTTGATAAGGTTCACAATGTCTTTCACGTCTCACATTTGAGGAGTTATGTGAGAGATCTATCTCACTTGCTTGAGACGGAAACGGTCGAGTTGGATGAGGCATTATCAAATGAAGAAGTACCAAAGAAAAGTTTGGATACAAAGGTAAGGAAGACTAAAAAATAAGGAGACTAAGCTGGTGATGGTGCTATGGTCTAACCATGATGTGGAGGAATGTACTTGAGGAAGGTGAAGATACGATGAAGAAGCGTTACCCTCACATCTTTGATCAAGTATGTTAGGTTCTGAGGGCGTAACGTTGTTTTTCGGGGGGTGGAAAGTAATGCATGCGTTATTTGATGCGTCTGATATTTATCTTATACCTTGTTAGTAGCTACTTAAAATGTTTTGAGTAATAGTAGTATACTTGGGTATTGGTTGTTGGCTTAACTTTTGAAAATTGTTGTGCTGAGTTTGGAGTTTGGAAATGGTTTTGGTGCTGGTACATGAGTGAACTTTAAGGACGAAATTCATTTTTAAGGAGTAAAGACTATGGTACTCAGTTTTATGGAGTCACTCGGTAGGGCACTTGGTCGAGTAGGTGTAGTACTTGGCCCAATGGCATTGGCTGAGTGAAAGTATTTTTGGTATCTTCGCTTATGTCGAGTGAGTAATCGACCGAGTAACTTTGGCACTCGGCCGAGTGGACTTGCTCTCGTGTTATTTTTCAACGGTTCATTTAAATGCCATGGGGAGTTTATAATTAGTCATAACCAAGTTAATAATCATCATTTCAACCCTAATCACATTCCCTAAGCATAACTTCACACTTTTCTCATCTTTCTAACATTTTTTGGGAGGATATTTGTAATACTTCGTATTTCAGACTAGCCTGTACTCGGTCGAGTAAGGGTCACTGGGTCACTCGTCTAAGTGGTGTGGGTACTCGGTCGAGTAGGGTGCATTCGGCCGAGTGAGCGAGGTTGTGGTGTTAGTTAGGCAACCTTCTGCCTAGGTGACACTCAGTCGAGTGTAGTGCGCACTCGATTGAGTGCGGTGTACTCAATCGAGTGCTTCTTGCACTCTACCGAGTGCACCGGTCTACGGATTTTATCGAATTGTTTGATTAAAGATAATTTAAGAGGTATTAAAAGAAGTTTTGTATGTTAACGGTTCATTGTCAACCCTAAACCTTTTAAAACACTCTCATAACCCTCTTAATCACTTTTAATCATCTCAAGGCTTGGAGTTCGATCACATCTTGTCTTGTGTGTTGATATCATCGGTAAGTAATTTTGTCTATATGTTTAATAATCGTCATGGGTAGTGTAGACCCCTAAATGGATTGGGAAAAAGGGGGATTTGATAGTTATTGATTGTAATATTAATTGATTGTTTATGGGGTGACTTCATAGAGGAAGAATCATGATTTGTGATTGATTGCTTGTGGATTTGCTTACAGGTAGGGTTTTCTTACTCAGTACTTTTGTATGTTGATTAATGTGTTGACATGTTTATTGTTGTGAATGTTGTTGCTTATAATGGTCATTGTTGTGACAATGATGATGATGATGGTGGTTCAGAGTTAGAGTTGTTGTTGGGTGGTTACTTGGTTACTATTTTGGTGGTCCGCCGGGAGACAGACCACACCCCGAGTTCGCTTCTCGTGGCTCTCCCGCCATGAGGGGGAGATGTGCACATTAATGTTTCGGGTCTCTCGCTACGTCACAGAGGGAATTTCGATGTCCAGTACTGTGGTGTGGAATCAATATGTGGTTATTGAAAGTCAGGTCTACAGCCTGATGCTGCTGCAGTTATCGCTGCAGTGGTAGCCCAGTTGTTGGTACTTGATGATGTTGTTGGTGGTTGGCTACTGGTTACATATTGTTACTATTATGATTTTATGCGTTGGTTGATGTATGACGTTACTGACCCAGTAATGTTTTTCAAAAATGCTATGATCCATTAGGGAAAGGTGAGCAGGTGTCTAGCAGGTATTCCGTTTGAGCTCAGATTGGGGATTGGGTGGGATCGCCGCTGAGGAGTCTTAGCTTCCGATGTCACTTAGTTTATTATAGAACTCACATTATTTATGTTGGTTTGAAACTATTTTTTAAGACGGTGTTTTGCTACTACTTTTGGAACAATGTAACCTTTATTTAAACTAATACATAACAAGCATTGCTTCGTTATTGTCTATTTGATATGTACTACCTCGGGCAACCGATATGGTAGCACTCTGATTTACTAAGGAGGTCTTATAAGACTTTTTGGTAGATGGGGGTGCTACAAGATTAATCAAAACAAGTTGGAATTTCACGGTCACCTGGATTTTCAATTTCTTTGTCGTAAGTAATCTTTAACATTTTGTTTTATGCTACTTAGATTTTACCCTAATTTTTGGGGGAGTTTGGGTTTTAGTATTATTAGATGTGTATTTGGGATTAGTAGCTAGTAATTGTATTATAATTGTTTGTGTAGGCGTCGAAATCATAGAAGAGCATTTCTAGGATCCTGTGTTATTTGTGTGACTCGGATTAATAAGGTAAGGTTTCCCTACTTAGTTTCGATTAGATGTTTGATTATTTGTTATGATATGACTGTAATGATGTGATCGTGTGGTTGAGATGTTGGTGTGGTGGTGGTGATAGCATGGAGAGTGGATAAATAGAGGGAGCTTGTCTTCACGGCTAGAGATCGCTACATGTGGCAATTGCCACAAAGGAGGATGTGCACGTTAGTGGTCTGAGTTTATTTTGGGTTGTCTACTGTGGTGGCGCTCAGTGTCCAGAGATGCACCACGGGTATGGTGGTTGGGGCAGTGGTGATGATGTGCTTATTGATGGCATCGTTGTATGATAATAGTGTATTGTATGCATATGATTGATTGTGTGAATTGTTATTGATCGTGTTCATGATTGTTTTCAATGCTGTTGTGATTCATTCGATATTCACGGAGAATGGTGAGAAGTGAGTTTACCAAGTTGTGACTGATGTGGCTTTGATTGCTATGGGGCGAGGCGGTGGCAATATAGGTGCTCACTTTAGATCTAGTCATAGATTTTTGAGACATTTATTCTAGTTGGTTGTAGTTCAAATTTGAGATGTGGATTATTGCCGTTGTATCCTCATTATCATTTAATAAAGTATTCTAAATTGTTCGTTAATTGGCGATTTGTTATGTACTAACTCGTGTAACCGAGATAGTAACATCTCTTTTTACGTGGAAAGGTTTTGCTAAAGGCTTTCGTGTTAGTGGGGGTGTTATATACACACATTGCTATGCCCTCGTTGCACCATCATCCATAATGTCGCACCACTATCACACTTGTCACACCACTACCAAAATTATTTTTTACTCGCTTACATCTTGTCATCACCCTCACTTAGTCATGTCAAACGGGTCGGGTCGCTGGACAGATCATACGAGTTAGGTCATAATACGGACCACGTCGAATACAAGTCGGGTCAAATACGGGTCGGGTCATACCGGTTACAGGTCGGGTTAAGGATAGAAGAAGGGTAAAAAAATATAAGACACTGTTTTAATCATAATAAATGGTTACATTAATTATATTGACACAAATGAAGAAATTAAGTTATTTTATAATCATAGTATTACTAAAGTTTTATAAAGTTAAAAAAGAAAATTTAAATCATTTTTTAATCTAAAGTACTAAAAAAATTATTTTTTTAATAATTATTTTAAATATAATATTAATATTAATATTTTGATAAAATGCTTGATTTATCTTTGACCCAACGGATCGACTCGTTTGGGTCGAGTCTCGACCCTATATTAACATGTCATTTCAGATTCGGGTCAAACGGGTCGTAAGTCGAGATTTTTGGGTCTTTGACCCTTAAAAAGTCAGGTTAGCGAGTTTTCAGGTCTGGTCAGAATTTAATAGGTCTACCTTCATTAATAACCATTATTATTTTATTTTCCATTCTCACCACCACTACCTTACCAATAACCAATCATTTGATTTTCATTCTTATCAATAACCACCCTAAGTCCCTGACACCCTACCATCTCCTTAACCAACCTCGACCAACCAATCCCAACTTTGCGCCATCAGTTCTACAAGCCATTTTTACCATTTAATTGCATGTCACCCAAATTCACGTGATAGTGTTATCAAATTGCGCAATAATGGATGCGGTTAAAAGTAGGCATTGAAGAATATGGATGTCGGATGAGAGAAAGGAAGAGGGACGATGGAGTTCTTGTAGGGTCGGTGATGTTATTATGGTGGTTATCGATGGGAGTTCTGGTAGGCATTGAAGAATATGGATATTGTGAGTATAATGTTAAGTTTAGTTGTAAGGTAATATTAGTAAAGATTAATCATGTAATTAAATCAAAAGAAAGGTTAAATAAGCAGTAATGTGAAAAGTTAGGAGTATTATGTATGTTTCGAAAAGTAAAGAGGTGTCATATAGAAATCGCAAAAAATTTAAGTACTACGTAGAAAATCCCAAATTTGTTTCCTTGTCGAGCAATAATTTTTAATTTTCTACAATTTTTAGTTTATTTTGCTAGTTTTAGTTTTGGATTTTCGAGGCATATCATAAAGTGTTATATGAATTATTTTTTGATAATGATAAATACAACCCTTGCGAATTAAATGCATTTCCTAAAGTAGAATTGAATTAGAAATATATGACAAATTTACGCATATATCGATGTCATTAATGTTTATTCTAAGCTTTTATTTCCTTTTAGTACCTTAAACTAACTTTATCACCCGTGACATTTATTTGTTAATCAATCAATGACAATTATATATATATATATATAAGTGATTGATAAGAATAATTTTTGTAATCATATAGATATAATCCGCCGTTACTATATATATACATATACATATGTGCTTCCTTTTAGGTTACATACTTTATTACTTGTAAATTTCGTTTGTACTTTGCTAGCAAAACCAAATCGCTTCCATAGTTTGATTGTTCAATTATGTATAGAGTAATACGCATGATGGGGTTGAGCATTAGAAATATTTAGAATTAACAACACTAACGAAAACGCATAGTCATTAAAGATTGTCATTCGTCCATATAATAACTATATGTATGTGAAGAGTTGTTCATCGATTGAATTAATTCAATTTCAAACTAATGGAATATGAGTGCATTTATCTAAATGTATTTTTTTTTACAACGCTAAATTGAGATCAAAATAAAAGAAAGTTAATTACAGAAGAAACTCCAGTGGACCGGAGTCCTGTAGTCTTGTAGATAGATGACTAGCTGAACTAAAAGACCATGAGGCTGAACTAGAAAAACTAAGACGGCAATTCTTGTGGGGAGGATGATAAAGGTCATCAAAGTCGATTAATTATGGCTCTTCTCTCTTAGCCTTTATAGCTACTGTGTCTTTCTTTGTGCGCTAGAAAGAAAACAAGAAAAGTCGACAGAAACCAAAGATCATTTCCGCAGATGATTACTAGTTATTGCTTGGGTCACCCGACTTCAGTGGTGGAAAGAAAGCTCCATACTTCTATAACTCTTGTTCATGCTTTCCCTAATCGTAACAAACTGGAACTGAATAGCAGATACCTTAGCTTGCTAACTTAAATAGAGTCTAATCCGCTTTCTTTTAGTAATTTGGAAATCAACTTCCTCCTAAATCACTTTATCATTATCAAGGATGATTGTTGGATGCTCAACTTGCTGTTGGAGTAGGTGTCCTCCACAATAGTGCGCCACATAATAAATCTTATTAAGGAATATAATTGGGATATTTTTTGACTATATATATGATTAGTCAGTTGATTAACGTAAATCAATAACGGTTGGCTGACTAGAGTTTGACGTTATTGTCGTTTGACGGCGGTGATCAACTGATCCCTTTCGGTCACACCTAAAGGATGAAATCCAAATAGTAACTAATTATTTGTATACGATACAGTTAATTAGTACATTACATATATTCGATATGTACGAGAGTTAATTGTTAGAAATTGAGTTAAGAACTCAAATTCGATTAAACTTATTTTTCAATTATGCGATAATTGACTAATAAATTTATATCTTATTTTAATACGATTAAATAAGATTTAACTTAGTAATTAATCGTTAAATTACTAAATTAGTTGAGGTTTTGAGATAGAGGTAATTAGTTAATTATATTTACAAGGAGTTGTAAAATAAATTAACTAAGCATTGTGGGACCCATTATATATTGATATAATGGTAAAATATTACTTAAAATGTTAAGTACATATTATTTATTTAATTGAGTCATATAATTGTTATATGATCAAATTAACACTTAATTATACAAGATAATTAACCATATGATCAATAAGTATTTGTGAGACAAATATCAAAAATCAAAATGGATCAAACTAGGCCAATATGGCCGGTTATGTTGTAGTTACAAAGGTGATGATTGTTGTTCTTGTTTACACTATTTAGTTACAAATTGAAAGTGACATAACAAGTAGAATACAATCATCACTTATACTACAACACTCCACTCTAATGCATGTGATCAAATTGAACAAAATAAGAGTCATTTTTGGACTAAATGGTCCAGCCATTTTGGCTATATAATGAACAAATGTTGTTCATTATTTTACTACTTCATTTTGTGCAATTGTTACACTTCTCTCTAAAATTCTTCCTCTCACTAAAAACTCTCAAATACTAATATTTACTAAGTATTACTAGTGTAGTAATATAGTCATAATATTAGTAGTATAATATCTATCATATTATCTAGTCAATAATAAGGGTAGATTATTTGGGTTTATCTTGGTGCAACTTAGAGGAGATCTTCTACTTTGGAGATTGTTTGTGTTCATCCATATTTGTAGCTCAAGAACAACAAGAAGGAGTTCTTGTTGTGCCCTTATATTTTCCACATCAATGTGAGGAAATTTCTTCTCTTATATAAATGTATTTATATTTGCATGCATGTTACATAGATCATTATAAACTAAATTAATAAGTGATTTAGTAAATAATTAGAGGAGTCTAATTAAGGTCTATGGACTTTCACTTGCTCCCTTGATAAAGGACAAGAAGAGGGGAGGGGGGTGGGGGGACTTCTGCTACCCTCGAAATACCTTCATGGGGAGTTCCAACCAACAAATTCTTATAAACTTTGGATGAAGTGTGGAATTTATTTTTAGCTTGCATGCTTTTTATTGGAGAAGGGGTGTTTTGCTTGTTTTTAACTGAAGAAAGAAGTCGTGGCTCAATATTCTCGGCTACCGGAGGTGTGTCTACCTCGTAGATAATGTCTGAAACCGTAGAATTTTGATCCGAAATCTCGCCAGTGTTCATAAGATCGGTATTACAAGAGGAATTCCAAGGACCTTCAACGGATTTGTGGTCATGTCTTCATTAAGGAAAGGCTTTTTACCCTTATTGACATATCCTGGAGGCTCAAAAAAAGGTATAATCATGATAAAACATTTTTATAAAATGTAAGCAATATCTTACATAATCACACAAGTTCAAGCTGCTCACGAGCTTTTCGAGTCGAGCCAGCGTTTGCTCGGTTGACTCGTTAAGCTCTTGAGCCGAGCCCGAGCCCCAGTCGTGCTCGCACGATCCGACCTTTGACCAAACCGATCTCGAGTAGCTCACGAGATGTCTCGTCTCATTATCACCTATAGTAGTCTAGCTTTAGATTTGTTTAGGTTAAGTTTTAGAACTTTCTCAAAATGGATTGTGATATTGTCATGCCACAATAAATTTGCCATATCACATTAATTTTGATATTTGAGATTTTTTTTTTGAGAAGATATTTTAAAAAAGGGTCAAGATCCGGTGAGAACCACTAATATAATGAGAACCGTGATAACCTTCACTAAATCTCCATCAAGTTTTGTTCCGGAAGTTTTGATGGATCATTTGCAATTAGTATAGTTTATTCAAGAAAAAAATTTGTAGTAAGAAAAACAAAATTTATTGATTATATTAAAAAAAATATGTAGTTAATGTACATAAATTCAATTAGGTAAACAAAAACTATTATAAATGCATGAAAACGAGCACTAGGTGCATCTAAATTGTTACATGCATCAAATTAATTACTAGGTGCATGAAAATAACGGGCTCTGGATGCATGAAAATGAGTTAAGGTGCATGGAAATTGTTAGATACATAAAACTAACTAGTAGGTGGGTGAAAATTAATAAATTGTATTTCGCCTCATTTTGTGTCAGTATCGTATAATTTTTCGACCAAGAAATATGTTATCTAGCCATAAAATTTTACGCCGAACCCAAATATGTTGTTAGTTTTAAAAAATAATTTTTGTAAGGCGGAGTTCTCACGGTTCTCATTATCTTAGTGGTTCTCACCGGATCCCAATTCTATATATCCTTTTAACTAAATTGTATAGATAGATTATAAACGTTGTATATATCATTTTCCATTATTTTTTAATAATTACATATGAAAAGATTTGTTAATCTTCTAGCGTTACGCAAGAAAAACATGACATTAATTGTACCTTATATGACTATATGAGCTACTATAGTTTTAGGGTAGATTTTTTCTTTTTTCGTATTGATAGTTTTAGGGTAGATTTTTTGCTTTATTTTTTAAATAGCAAGCTGCCAAAATTGTTCTATTGGATACATTTACCTTTTGCTCATCCATTTTTTTATTCAACTTTAGTGTTTTCCTTTGTTGAGTTTGAAGACATGTGAAAACGCAGAACACTAGAAAAAAATCTTTGGTATATTAGTCGTAGAAGATTATCGTACATCCAAATTATTAAGAAGACTTAATTGTTATTCTACTCAAATTTCGTTTAATTATTTATGAAAAATTATATGTATGTCCTTCTCCGTCAGCGTTACCTAAATATGCCATATATTATTTTTGGTATATTAGTCGTAGAAGATTATCGTACATCCAAATTATTAAGAAGACTTTATTTTTTAAATAGCAAGCTGCCAAAATCATGTTGTTATTATTGTTGTTTTCGTTGTTACAACCATTACATTTTTAACTCTCATAGTCTCATGCTATTGTAATAATTATTCATGCAGCTATTATTATGATACTAGATTTCATGCCCGTGCGATGCACGGGTTTACGTTAATGTCATTTTCGTAATTTTCCTATAACAGTTAACTTATAAAAATAAACTTTTGAAGTTTTAAGGCTATAATAAAATATACTCCGTAACTTTTTAAAAAATAATATTGATATATTGATTCAACTTATTCTATTTTAAACATATGTTACCAACCTTGTCGGGACTCAAGTTATATTTGATCTATATTATGACTCGAAAAATGATTCAAAGTACCTAAGAATTAAGCTCTCTAAGACAATGTTTAAGAAACTCAAAAGATTTTGGGTTGATCACCGCACCTTATGCTAATTGTTCGATATAGGGCAATTATACTATTTATAGTTATTAGTATATTCACCACACATACATTATTTTTCAATGTGAGACATATAACATACTAAGAATTACACAAAGTATATGCAAATAATATGATATTCTATACTGTAATGATAACATTTTTTTTACCACGAATCTAATTATATTATTTTCATAATTAATACAAAATTTTAAGAGCTCTCTAAAACAATACTCTCTTCGTCTTAATCATTTGTTTGCCTTTGACTAAAATACTCCTAAAAAAAAGGCAAACAAATGACTGGGACGAAGGGAGTATTTGAGAGACTTAAATGACTTTGGGTTCATCTCTAAGTTTCAAGGACGACTCTTATTTATAATCGCGTGATCATCCCAGCTTATGATATTTCTCCGATGTGGGACAATTCTTCTATTTATACATAATATATTCACCACACTTGATTACTTTTCAATGGGAGACAAATAACATATTTGGTAGTTACCATTAAAATTATTATACACGATACTTTCTAAATTAATTTTGATGATAGTAAATTTCATTAAGGTAGAAATAATAATACTGTGACAACCCTCGCGAATGCGGAAATATAAAACATACAAGCATGTGAATTATATAGCGTAAATACGGTATTTTAAAAACCTTTAAACATGCAAGATATATATAACACGAGGTGTGTCAAAATATTACAAACTAAATACGGGAATATACAACAAAGAGACGAGGTCTCTTAAAATGTTAGCAAAGAACAAGTGTTTAACAAAACTAGCTAAATTCGTCTAGAGGTGAACTTCCAGGGACAACGCCCGCTAGCTCACACCCGCACCCCAAAATATCGTATCCAAAAAGTCATCCAAGCAAGCAACCTGTTCATTCATGAAAAACATGAACGCCACAGTCAGTGGGGAGTAACTCCGGGTTCTCCCAGCCATATCACATTAAACGTACATATAAGGAAATACAAAAGTAGATCATGCATATATAGATATACATGTGAGGTACGATAAGGATAGATAGGCAATTCAATATATCATGATAAGAGCATATGGAATACAAATCCGAATCCATCATGTTATACAAAGACTCGGGGAAGACACTCTTAGGCAACCGAATACGCTCACTAGGGCTTGCATCTCACCGTTATCGGTATAAGATTGATAAGATTGAGACTCGACAGACAAACCAAGTCAAGTCATGCGATGATCACAATAAATCCAACATATTATCATCCATTCACGAACCAAGACATTGACGGTGTCCAATCATGCAATGACCATGAACAATATCATGAAATCACTCATTCAAAGACGACACAAGACGACATCTCTCACGGTAAATGAAACGCACTAGCATCGTGTACATGGCAAGTATGATTAAAAGGCATCCACGGGATCAATTTCCCTGAACTCATACGCGATGCTTACATTTCGCCTATGTAGACTAATTTCCTCCTGGTAGGAACGATAATTAAACGGCTCCTAATTTAAACCTGGCCAGATTCCCGAAATCACATTTTCCGATTCGACATGCGATGACGTTTCGCATCTAAGACTCGGTCTTACAAAGAAAACGCCGAGTACCCACATTTTCGGTAGATCAATTCACGAAAGAGGCGTAAACGAGCTCAAGCCTCATAACATGCGGTACGCTACATGCAAATAACACCACCTCGCAAGTACACAACATTTGACGGCCGGGTCAAACAACGCATAGCGTTCAACTCCCAACAACGTCGTCGTATGCCCACTAACACATGCATTTAAGCAGTAGAATACCTCTCCGTTCCGACATTCCAGCCTTACGAACGGGAAGGTAGCCAAGGGAATGAGAGTACAAAGCACAAGACAAAATAGTGCTCAAACCTTATCATTTGTAAAAACCGACTCAAAGTGGGAACATACCAAAAACCGTCACAAAACATGAGAATAGGGAATCATATAAGTTTCAATATGATAAACATGAGTCAATACATGATACATAAGCATTAGAACAAGTTTATGAAGCATAATGAATAAAAACATAGATCACCTCTCCAAAAAAACGTTGTTTGGAAAACAACGAAAACAAGGGTCCACTTCAAACGGTCATAACTAGAGTTATAGACATGCAAATGCAGAAATTCCAAATGGAGGTGATAGCTTATCCTCTTACGGTTCCAACGGGATGTCACACGCCCAAACCAAGCAAGTAACGAAGGAGATATGATCATTTTACGAAAAGGGGTCAGTGCAGGAAAAATTCTGTCGGCAGTGTATGACGCAGCCTGCGTTCCTACGACGCAGCATGCGTCCTATTCGGACAGGTAAGAGTCACACAAGTCACCACAATTTCACTAAGGCATAATACATGTATCATCTATCATCACAATTCATCAATTCTCATATCAATTATCAACTAACAACAACCATCATCAACAACACAATTCCTAAGATTACTAATCATATTCTAAATACGATTTCTAACATGGAAAACACATTAAAACACGGAAATGATATCGAGTAACCCTTCACCGTTACCTTTTCGCGTATTTAAACGGTTTCTAAACCTTCCTAGTCTCCACCTACATACAATTAGATAATAAAAGATGAATATCATTCACCTTGAGAAAGACGGATAATTTTAAAAAGCGAGAAAGACGGTAATTTTATTACCAAAACGGATAGAGGAAGCTAAGAGGGGAAGAATAAGACGAACTTACGGGAATTTGAGCCAGAAATGAAGGCGTAGTGACGATTTGAAGACGGATAAAAAATGGAGGCAAGGTTTCTTTGGTTTCTTAGAGAAGAAGGAAACTTTTTGAGTTGTGGGAAATGAATTAGGTTTAGGGTGAGGAAGGGAGTATAAGTAAAGGGTGAGTCGGAAAAGTCAACGAAAGTCAAAGGCGGCTCAAAAGTCAAGAAAAGTCAAAGACGACTTAAATGTCAAGAAAAGTCAAAGACGACTTAAAAGTCAAGAAAAGTCAAAGACGCCTTAAGACGGGATTCTCATGGAATCTCGCGGAAATTCCAAATACGAACTCAGAAATTGTAAATTCGACTCGAAACTTTAAATTCTAAATTAAAACTTAAATTTGCTAAAAAGATTTCGTAAAATATTTCTACTAGAAAAATAGGGTACATTTCCGGGTGTTACAATCACCCCACCTTTTAAAAAGTTTCGTCCTCGAAACTTGAGAGTAGAAAACAAAAGTATCAAGGACAAGAATCGGTTTACAAAATCAACACGAAAGCTTTTACAAGGGAAAACATTTATGAAATGATGTTCTTCTCGAAACGGTTTTAAGGAAATTTTTCATAAGTGTGAAACTTTACTTACGGATCTCAAGAATGCTCGTCGCGAACGAGAACTCTAATTATCCAAAATCAAATCAATGTCGAATTAGTGAAATCGAAAATCAAACAAACGTTAGTAAGTGCAGGACTAGTTATCAGACGTCTCCAATAACAAGTGCAACCATCCAACCAAACGCAAAAATCCAAATATAAAAGCGAAAGAAATCTATTTTCTCCAAAAAGGAGGTACAAAAACCATCTTTAGACTTCTTTGAAACGTTAAATTAGAAATATAATATGGAAATTTGAAGGTTTTCTCAAAGATAGAATCAAAATAAGAATACATTACACGTACATAGAGCGACTCGAACATCAAGTTCTCAAATCACGATAACAAAATATATACAAAACACGCAAAAACAAAACAAATCGAATTCTTAGGGATAGGAAGATTAAGATAAATTCGGCAGGAGGATCTACAAGAATTCGATATTACTAACTCTACTAATAAACCAAATCCTCAAGAGAATGCAATTTACCCAATTTGCAACTCATCATTTTCAATCATCAGAATTCTTACAAAAATATTTCAAAATCCTGAAACTTCGAGTAACAAATCCCAATTATTCGAATCCAATTAGAATCTACTAAGGTCCATCGGCACGGTAGACTCCACAACTAACCACCCACATGAAATTTTCATTACGTACTCTAATCTTCTTAGCTCCATCAAAACTCTTATTGGAAACCACCATCAAAATATTTATAATTAGGGAAACAAGACCGCTAACAACCACAAGGTAAAAGAGACTTACCATGAAATCCTTTGATCCAATTTATTCCAAAACTCATTACCCTAAATTATTAACAATGAACCTTCTCATCCTCAAAAGTTGAATCACAAAACCTCAAAGAGATTAGTCACACAAATCTCATTTCACTTAACTTTTGCCAAACATAGGGCAATGCGACCGTAAATCAATTTATTTAGCTCCTTCAAACTCTCAATACATCGGTTTTCGCTTATGGCAATATTCCTCAAGTTTGGTCATCCAATCCAAATTCCACAAGGTAATTATTCCCGTTGGGGTCCAACATTTAAAGACCACAATTTCCCAAGTAACACTTAAAGAATCACTAAAATTCTTAACCACAACTACCAACTATTATTATGCTTATTTCGATCCTCAAAAATGATATTGCAACAACAAGATTTCATAGTCTAAAACCACTAGGAGAGTTTCATCCTAAGCTTATCCTCAATTCCTTATAATCATCTAAACATAAAACTTGCTTAATAGGACGGTAGGTACCATATTGGAAACTTCTTCAAAACACACCTACTAATCCTTACGTTAGCTAATAAGAAAACTACCTCTCAAGAGAATAGGGATAAAAGAACATGATACAAGGAACATTAGGAGGCAACAACAAAAGACTACGATAAGATGGAATTAAAAGACGAAGGCGAAAAAAGGAAAACGAGGTTGATTTAAGGAAGAGACAAAGCAGATAGTAGAGTTATGAAGATATCTGAGTAAGAAAGAAAGTACGAGCTTGTAATTTCTTAAAGATCAATCTTGACAAAAACATTCAAGAATGGAAATGAAAAGGGATGATGGCACGAGTAAAGGTTTAAGGTTTAATCCATAAAATTTCTCTTTCAAACTCAGGGCGATACTAAAGCAAATCATCTTAATAACAAAGGTCTCTTACAAGAAACCCTCGTACCACAAATCATCGGAGTAAGGTACACCTAGATTTAGCAGATAGATTACAACCCAATTCATCCACCCTTTCATATCTCACGGAATCCCAAATGAGGAATTGCAACTCAAGTATAATAACATTCCTAGCTCAAATATTCAACACAACCTCAAAGGTTTATTTAACTGAAGGACTAACAAATACTTCCTTATACTCGGTCATTTTCAACTCATATAGTCCACGAGTTCAATTATTAACAAAGTACATCCTCAAGTCAAACATCATCATTAACGTCCCAAGGTATTTCCATCATAGTTCACATCATCGAATCTCGCTCATATCTATAATCCTCAAGTAATATGATTCAACTTACAACGAAACCTTACTACTTCAAACAAGTCTCCGATACCATAAGATAAGATCATATCTTTAAATCCAAGAACTATAGCCAAATGCTTTTCCACCAAGCCTATACTCACAAATACACAATAGGAAACCACAAGACGTCACTTAGTCTCAAAAGTATTTCGCACCTCAAGATATCATTCAAAACTTCTTATCTACACCAATTAGACCTATCATAAGCATGGTCTTCAAAACAATACTAAACTTCTAAGTCCAAAAGACTAAATTACTAATGAGTTAAGAAGTCATAGCCAACTCATTCAACCTTACACCATCGAATATCATGAACTATTTACACATTAGTCATGGCAAGCATCAAGCATTAAAATCATCAACCTTATCTTACTACCTTTCCTTAGAGTTACAACCAATCATCAATATAGGGTGAATTTAGATCTACACCATTTTCCTCAAATCACAAAATTCATTCTAACAACCACTAATATTCCACAAAGTTCAAAGTTCTTCCGACCAAGTATAATATACCACAACAATTGGGTATGGCATCCACAAAAATGTTACAGAGGAAGGTAGGATACAATGGTAAATGGTTGACATCAAAGGAATTTCCAAGAGTCAAACAATTGGAAAAAAAGAAGCACCTAGATAGAAGGAAAAGAGCATAATATAATAAGGACGAGAGAACTCATAGATGAGGAAGAAATACACTTCAATTAGGCTTGTCAATCTTCAAATATTCGGTAGGGGATACTTCTTCTAGGTAACACAATGATCCACCTTAAGACAGTAGATACAAACAAACATAACATCACTCAACACAATTAACAAACAAGTTAGAACCTAACAAACATCAAGTACCCCAAAGACTACCACCTTAGGTCCTTAAGTCTACCCATCTCTCATTGATTATTTCAAGGTCAAGTAGTTTAAGTTTTAGGGTTCACGTGTGTGCGTCGGGAGCGTTAAAGCTCTGATACCAACTGTGACAACCCTCGCGAATGCGGAAATATAAAACATACAAGCATGTGAATTATATAGCGAAAAATACGGTATTTTAAAAACCTTTATACATGCAAGATAGAAAAATATGAGGAGTGTCAAAATATTACAAACTAAATAAAAATACCACAAGAGACGTAGTCTCTCAAGTGTTAACAAAAGACAAAGTAATTAGCAACTAGCTAAACAACGTCTAGAGGTGTTTCATCCAGGGACAACGCCCGCTAGCTCACACCCGAACCCAAAATAGCATAAGCAAAAAGCCATCCATGCAAGCAACCAGTTCATCCATGAAAAACATGAACGCCACAATCAGTGGGGAGTAACTCCGGGTTCTGCCAGCCATATCACCTTAAACGTACATATAAGGAAATACAAAAGTAAAAATCATGCATATAGAGATATCCATGTGAGTTACGATAAGAATAGATAGGCAATTCGATAAATAAAGATAAGAGCATATGGAATACAAATTGAGGAACCATCATGTTATTCAAGACTCGGGAAAGACACTCTTAGGCAACCGAATACGCTC
>JAIUZE010010221.1:0-26438 GCA_022085475.1 Heliosperma pusillum
CCCCCAAACCTTAATGTCACAGTGTCCTCATTGTGACGCTAACAGCACAACATCACACAATCAACAAACAACAGCAACCTAAAGGACACTACTAACAAAAGGGAAAAGGGGAAATAGCTAAAAGAAAATACAATAAAAGAAAGTACAAGGATAGATAATACCAGCTTATAAGCATAGCTTCCCCCAAACCAGCTGCAAAATGGGGGTGTAGTGACAGCGGCCACTACTGCGCCTGATCATCATCATCATCATCATCATCGCCCCTCTCAGCAGCACCAGAAGAAGAAGCCCAAAACGGGTCACCAAACCCACCAACTGGAGCATCCGGTTGGATAGGAGTATACCAAGAACGACCCAGGCAACCATAATCGTGACTAAACTTCTGGGAAAACTGCTGAGGAGTCACCCCATAATTATCAAACACACCAGTCTCATCACCCGGACCTCGGTAGTAGCTCGGCGGAGTCCAACCAGCAGTGGCATTAAGATCGGTCCGCATGAGGTTCTCCCAAAGTCCCCTCATCACCAAGTCATTGTTTATTCCTTGGTGAATCCTAATCTCCCTCTCTATAGCTGGATCATAGGTGTAAGCAGGTGGAGGGTAAGGGTAAGGAGCTGGGGTGGGTGTAAAGCGTGGAATCGGGGTGGTGGTAGCCTGAGTAGAAGTAGAAGGAGTAATCCGCCGACGAGGTCGACGGTTCTCAGCCAAAGAAAAAACAAGCTCAGGTGGAACCACATAAGAACGAGGGGGAGGGGTAGGTCCAGTCTCAGGATCATGGGTAGACAACCGCTCCGTAGAAGGGAGAAGGTTATCGGTATCAGGAAGAGCTATCCACTGGGTCCCTCGTACTCGCCACTGAAATCTAGCGTTCCCTAACGCGTTAATCCAGCAAAGGGTGTGGCGCAAGTACTCCTCGTCCACTCTAGGGGCAGGAAGGGGGGTCATTGGTGTGTAGTTATGGTCTCCCCCAAACCCAGCAAGTCTCCTAGCCAACCGAGTGACCCAGGCACCACAATCTAAGGAATGCTGGGTAGCGGAAGTGATCCTCCAGAAAGCAAAGCACACCAAACCAACCGGATTGAAATAAAAATCATTCTCATGCATGGGGTTAAGGGAAGATGCAAGTAATAAGACCTCATGAGAATTAAGCTTACTTAAGTCCTTCCTAGCAAATAAAAGGAGGCTAAAGAAACGCAAAAACAACCTCAAACAAGGATGTTGCACATCATTGACCGCCATGGCATTAACACGTGCCTCAGGAAGACCCGTAAATAAACGAAAATATTCAACGGCTTGAAAGCCGGAAGGAACAGCAATAAAAGTAGCATTGTCACCGACAGAAAGACCCAAATGATTCGCCAATTCGGCGTAAGTCAACACAAAATCCCTATTAAGCAACCTAAAAGACACACTTTCATTGGTCTCGTCCCAATCATAGGAACTGAAAAATTCTAGTGTCAAAGGTCGGTAGGAAAGTTCATTTAGGGAATATAGCCCCCCAAACCCGATTCGGTGAAACATAGCAAACATGGCATTCCCAAAACCGAGTGAATCAAGAACGTTGGGGCACACACAGCGAGTAGGGTCCATAGGACGACCCAAAAGCAAAGCAAAGCGGTCATGCTGCTCTTGTGTGTTGAAAACGATCCAAGGGTAGTCGGGGTTACGCGGAATTGCTTCTATGTCGGGTTGTCGAACAAGACGGGGTGCTCTACGACGCTTACTAGTTCCTTCTTGCCTAGACATAGCTAATTAAAGTAAATAAAACACAACAAGCACAACTTATATGCTCAAAAGACGGATTAGCTAACCCTAACTCGAAAAAAAATTCAAATTTGAGGCTAAAACGCAAGAAAGACGGAGCAATTAGCAATGCAAGAGTGAATAATTACTAAATAACAAGGCTAGGAAGCAACAACAACAAATTAGAAGCACAAAATTTGAAGAAATAAGAAACAAACCCTAATTCACGTTTTGGGCAAAATAAGGGAGCAAAAATACCGATTTCTTCACAAATTGAGCTTGAAACAAGTAAATTAATGTTTGTTGATGCTAGATTGATGATTAAATGATGATATGAATGACTTTGGGTGAAGTATTATGAGGGAATAAGGGTGAGGGAGAGTGAAGGAGGACGAAAATAAGAAGAAGAATGAGGGAATATTGGGGAAAACCTGATTAAACAACCTCGGGGCCGGTCTGAACCGCTCGACTCGATCGAGCAAGTGCAGCTTGCTCGATCGAGCAACCTAGACAATCTTGATTTTTGAGTTCTTTAAAGTTGCTGGATATTGGTTGTGTCAAAAACTCGATCGAGCAGTTACTTGCTCGGTCGAGCAACCCATGATTTTTAGCTTTCCTCATTTTTCTTTTCTTCTTCTCCTTTCTTTCTTTTCGTTTCTTCATTATTAAAGCGATTTCCGATTGTATTAGCTGTAATCACTCAATAAAATTGTTAGATCGCTCCCTCACCGCACTCCATAAAGCACAGCTATATTAACTATCCAAACTAAATCTAATTAAACTATGACATTGATAATTAGGCTAATCGAAAAATAAAATTTACAAATAAAATACAAGTTAATGCCGGGTTGCCTCCCGGTTAGCGCTGGTTTATATCGGTCCCGCACGACCGTATTACCTCAAAGTCATGGGGATTTATCAAGAGTGAAAAGGTCGACGGCTTCTATCACTCCAATAAATGCTCCATCATAGTAGATCTTCAAGCGTTGACCATTGACTTTGAAAACCTCACCCTTGTCGGTTTGTAGTGAAACCGACCCGAACTTGTTTACCTCGGTAACTGTGAACGGTCCCGACCATCTGGACTTGAGTTTACCTGGAAACAGACGCAAACGGGAGTTAAATAATAATACTTTATCACCAACTTTAAATTCCCGCTGCAGGATATGCTTGTCATGCCACTTCTTTGTCTTCTCCTTGTAAACCCGAGCACTATCATAGGCATGCAATCGAAACTCATCAAGCTCGTTCAACTGCATAAGTCGTTTCTCACCCGCCAGTGAGGGATCCATATTAAGCTCTTTTATGGCCCACATAGCCCTATGCTCAAGTTCGACCGGTAAATGGCACGCCTTGCCATAGACTAACCGGTATGGAGAAGCACCAATTGGAGTCTTAAAAGCAGTTCGGTAAGCCCATAAAGTGTCATCGAGCTTACGACTCCAATCCTTCCTAGATTTACTCACGACTTTCTCAAGGATAGACTTGATCTCCCTATTAGAAACCTCTACCTGACCACTTGTCTGCGGATGATAACTTAACCCCCGACGATGTGTAACGCCATATTTCTTCAATAAAGAATTAAGATGACGTTCATTGAAATGCTTTCCTCCATCGCTAATGAGAGCACGAGGAACCCCAAATCGTGGGAAAATGATCTTCTGAAACAGTTTGACAACTGCTTTGGCATCGCAAGTAGGAGTGGCAATGGCTTCTACCCATTTAGAGACATAATCAACTGCTACTAGAATATATTGGTTACCATGGGAAGATGGGAATGGCCCTTGGTAGTCAATACCCCAAACATCGAATATTTCAACTTCCAAAATACCCGTTTGAGGCATCTCATGCCTTTTAGAAATATTTCCCGTCCTTTGACATGCGTCACAAGAACGGACAAAAGTAGTAGCATCCTTGAGAATAGTCGGCCAATAAAAACCCGACTGCATAACTTTAGCAAACGTCCTTGAGGGACCATGATGACCGCCATATGAAGAAGAGTGACAATGAGAAAGGATGGCATGTACCTCACCCTCTGGAATGCATCGTCGATAAATGCCGTCGGCACATTCCCGGAATAGATAAGGATCATCCCAAAAATACCTCTTGACATCATGTTGAAACCTCTTCTTTTGCTGATAGGATTGATCTGGAGGCATAATTCCCCCAACCAAAAAGTTAGCATAATCGGCAAACCATGGAGTTTCCATGGTAATGGCAAGGAGATGATCATCAGCAAACGAATCATCAATGGAGATGGAATCTCCCTCTTCAAACCTCAGACGAGACAAATGGTCAGCAACCACATTCTCAGCACCTGACTTATCCCGGATCTCCAAATCAAATTCTTGTAACAACAAGATCCATCGAATAAGCCTAGGTTTGGCTTCCTTCTTAGCCAACAAGTACTTCAGTGGTGCATGGTCAGTATAGACTATCACCTTAGAACCCACAAGATAGGCTCTAAATTTATCCAAAGCAAAGACAACCGCAAGTAACTCCTTTTCAGTGGTAGCATAGTTAACTTGCGCATCATCCAAAGTCTTACTGGCATAGTAAACTGCATGTAGCACCTTATCCTTCCTTTGCCCCAAAACAGCCCCAACTGCATAGTTACTGGCATCACACATTATCTCAAACGGCAATGTCCAATCAGGAGACTGGATAATAGGAGCTGAGATTAGAGCTTGTTTAATCCTGTA
Organism: Heliosperma pusillum; assembly: GCA_022085475.1. NCBI lineage: Eukaryota > Viridiplantae > Streptophyta > Magnoliopsida > Caryophyllales > Caryophyllaceae > Heliosperma > Heliosperma pusillum. Next base: position 4,447 of record JAIUZE010010221.1, read on the forward strand.
AAAAGACTTAACACACTCATCAGTAAAGACAAACGGGGCATCCTTATGGAGAAGCTTAGTCATTGGTTGAGCAATCTTTGAAAAATCCTTAATAAAACGGCGATAAAACCCCGCATGACCAAGGAAACTTCTAACACTTTTAACATTCACCGGGTACGGTAATTGCTCAACCACTTCCACTTTAGCTTTATCCACTTGGATGCCTCGTCCAGACACCAAATGACCAAGTACCACCCCTTCAGTTACCATGAAGTGGCACTTCTCCCAGTTTAAAACAAGATTACTCTTCTCACAACGTTGTAAGACCTTAGTCAGATTAGCTAAACAACTATCAAAATCGGTCCCATAAACACTGAAGTCATCCATGAAGACCTCCATAATAGACTCGATATAATCAGAAAAAATAGCCATCATACAACGTTGAAAGGTGGCGGGGGCATTACATAACCCAAAAGGCATTCTTCGGTAAGCAAAGACACCATAAGGGCAGGTGAAGGTAGTCTTTTCCTGATCGTCAGGATGGATGGGGATTTGAAAGAACCCCGAGTAGCCGTCTAGATAACAAAAATACTTATGACACGCTAGACGCTCTAACATTTGGTCAATGTAGGGAAGAGGGAAGTGGTCTTTCCTAGTGGCTACATTTAGCTTCCTATAATCAATACACATCCTCCACCCAGTCACTAGTCTAGTAGATATGAGCTCGTTTTTCTCATTAGTGACGACCGTAGTCCCTCCCTTCTTAGGGACTACCTGAACAGGACTAACCCACTTGGAATCCGAAATAGCATATATGATTCCCGCATCTAACAATTTCTGCACCTCTTTTCTAACTACCTCTTGCATAGTGGGGTTCAAACGACGCTGACCCTGCCTACAAGGTTTATGGTCTTCTTCTAAGTGAATACAGTGCATACAAAAGTCAGGACTAATACCTTGTAAATCATCAATGCTATAACCTATAGCCTTTTTATGTCTTTTTAAAACCACCAATAAATCAGAAAGTTGGCTTTCAGATAGGCTAGCACTGACAATTACAGGATTCATCTCATGGGAATCAAGAAAAACATATTTAAGATGAGAGGGAAGGGGTTTAAGTTCAGGTTTCTTTACCTCGGTAACCTTAGGGGGGTTACCTAAGCTATAAACCATTTGTAACTTGCAGTCCTCTCCTGTCAGCAGTTTTTCCATTGCAGCTACTTCTTCATTCCGTGAGCTTCCAGCTTCAGCAGTGCTGGAAATTAAGGCGATCTCCAGAGGATCCCTATTTAAACACAAAGAAAGACAGTCATCAATAGTTATATCAACAATATCGACTCTATGACATGTCTCTTCTAACATGGGATGTTTCATGGCATTATCTAAATTGAAAGTAATTGTGTCATCCCCCACTGTTAGTGTAAGTCTCCCATTCTTAACATCTATAACCGCCCCTGCAGTATGGAGGAATGGTCATCCCAAGATGATAGGAATTTGGGTGTCCTCAGCCATATCTAAGACAACAAAGTCAACTGGTATGAAAAACTTCCCTACTCTAACCGGTACGTCTTCTAAAATCCCTAAAGGGTGTTTAATAGAACGGTCGGCCATTTGTAAGGTCATGGTTGTAACAGTAAGTTGACCCATATTTAGCTTTTTGCATATAGAAAATGGCATAACACTAACACTAGCCCCTAGATCACAAAGGGCTTTGTCTATGGCTAAGCAACCTATATTACAAGGAATAGAAAAACTCCCTGGATCCTTTAGCTTTGGTGGGGATCTGGATTGCAACACAACACTGCATTCCTCAGTAAATGCAACCGTCTCCACTTCATTAAAGGACCGCTTCCTTGTCAATATATCTTTCATGAACTTTGCATAAGCCGGCACTTGAGTAATCAACTCGGTAAAAGGCACACTCACTTGCAGATTCTTGACCACTTCCATAAACCTCCCAAACTGTTTATCAAGCTTGGATTTATGTTGGCGGTGCGGAAAAGGAAGTGCAATGGTAATGGGCTCGGCTTCTTTAGCTTAGGACGATGAATTGGAAGTGTTTTCATCCTGATCAGGGGTTGCTCGATCGAGCAGAGGTCTTGCTCGATCGAGTTTTGGTGTACTGTAGCTTTCAGAAACTTCCCGAGACAAATTTGAGCAAATTTTCTGGGTTGCTCGATCGAGCAAGGGGGTGCTGCTCGATCGAGCAACCTCTATTTCAGCCCCTTTTTCGACTTTTTTCGAACTTTGATCAGCAACTTCCAAACTTTCATTGGTTTCATCCCTTATCATTTCAGGACCTTTGTAATGGGTTCCACTCCTCAAGGTGATAGCATTGGCTTGTTCATGTGGAGGGTGTCCTTGAGGAGGAAGATTACCGGGTTGCTTATGTGGATTTTGAATTGCCAATTGGGCAATTTGAGTGTCAACCATCTTATTATTAGCTATCAACTGTGAGATCTGAGCATCTTGCTTTTGTTGGATCATAAGACTCTGCTGCAACATGGCTTTCAATTCTGCCATATCATTACTTGGAGGTGGTGGAGGTGGAGGTTGTTGAAAGTTTTGGCCTCCTTGATTGGAACGATTGAAGTTACCTTGGAAATTGCGATTCTGAGGAATCACATAAGAGGAACCTTGTTGCTGATGTGGCGGTGGGGTAGGATTAAGAACATTCTGACTTCGGTAGGATAGATTGGGATGCTCTTTTGTCCTTTCATTGTAAAAATTGGAGTAAGGTGTACCTTGCTTAAATGATTGAAAGGCAAGGACTTGCTCAACCGTACTCATACATTCCACTGCATTATGCCCCATAGTACCACATCTTTCACAAGTTGTCTCTTGTTGAACCATGGCATGAACCGTTTGCTTATTTTCCAAGGACTTTGAAGTTTGTAACTCGGCAATTTTGGCAGTTAATGCCTCCAACTGAGCTGCAACTGCATTATCCGTACCTCCTCTCCTCACATTACCCCTAGGATTCCCATACTCAGCAGTGTGAGTAGCCATCTCATCAATTAGCTTCCAAGCATTGGCATCAGTAGTGTTATTTTGGAATCTCCCATTGGCAGCAGAATCGAGCAATGTTCGTTGATCATCATATAACCCATTATAAAATTGGTTGCATAAGAACCAAGTATCAAAACCATGATGTGGAACAGACTTGACAAGCTTTTTGAAGCGAACCCAGGCTTCATTAAAGTTCTCTTGGGGACCTTGTTTGAAACTTGTGATTTGACTTCGAATGGCATTGGTTTTCTGTGGCGGAAAATATCTTTTGTAGAATGCAAGAGCCAAAGAATTCCAATCGGTGATGCCAAGTGCAGCCATATCTAACTCACTCAACCAATCTTCTGCCCCGTCTCGTAATGAAAAGGGAAATAACACCAACTTTATCTGATCTTGTGTCACCCCACCCGTTAAAGGAATAGAGCAGCAATAGTTGGTAAATTTCTCCATATGCTTAGCAGGATTCTCAGTAGGGCTCCCTCCAAACATATTTCGCTCCACCAAAGAGATATAAGATGGACGAATCTCAAAAGTACTATTACCCGTAGTAGGGAGTTGAAATCCCTTGGGAATAGATGCAACAGTAGGCTCCGAGTGGCTGGCTAGAGTAGGCATGGTGGTAGTAGGTGCAGAAATAGGTGTATCCTCTTCTAAGGACGGTTTTTCTGCGACGAATTCGGCGTAAACTGTTTCAAGCGTACTCAAGTCTTCCGCTTCTTGAATTTCCTTCCAAAAGTTCCGTCTAGACCGGAGAGTCTTCTCTGGTTCGCAATCGTAGGGAACGAGAACGGACCTCGAACACCTGGGCATAAACAAAAACTAAAGAAAAGGATGAGAACTGTCTCAAGGAACGTAGGTTCCCTGAGACGAAAAGAAAAACTAAGTAAAAACAAACAGAAAACTGTTGCCTCCCCGGCAACGGCGCCAAATTTGATAAGGGTAAAGTCGCGTCACCTTAATCAAAGTAAAACCTAATTCACTACTAACTAATAGTCAGCGGTAAGCAAGGTATCGAATCCACAGGGAGGCGGTAGTATTCTAATCTGTTAAACTAGGTTTGTCTCTATAGTAACAATTTCTGGGTTTGAGATTTGGTTTCTAAACTAAAAGCAATTAATAACAACAACTGAAGTAAACAATAACAACAATAACAATAACAACTATAACTAATAATAATAACAACTAGTAAAAAACAATAGCAACTAATAAGGTTGAAAACAATGAGATTAAAAGTCTAGGGTCACAGGTTCACTAGGATTATTGTTCAGGGGTAAGGGAGTAATCAATTATCATGCAATAAAGCTATCTAAGGTCACAAGATCGGTCGATTCAATTATGCCCTTTAGATCTACAATTTAACATGCGATCGCTATCATTAAACGAGTTCTATTCAATTATCGTAGCCTATCTTAGTCTTAACCCGGTCGGTGTCAATCCTAATTTGCTAGACTAGTTAATTAATCCTGGCCAGTAATCAAACAACTAGAATTAAAACGATAATCAAACGATAACCATGCAATTGCAATTCAATTAATTAATCTACCCCTTCTAACAATCCTAGATCCCCTTTTAACCCTAGAAAGGAATTTAGCTACTCATAATAATATAAATAACAACAATAATAATTAAAGTAAACATAATTAACAACAATGAAAGGATGAACAAAGAATAATTAAAGAACAAGAAGGTAATTAAATAAATAACTAAGAAAGATTGAAGAATACCGATTACAAGATGAACTAAAGACAATCGTCTTTGATGAATAAAATCCCGCGGAAAAGTAAACTAATTTAGGGTTTATGAATTAAAGCAATAAAGCATTGAAAAGCATAAGAAAGTATATCTAATTAAGAAAGACGAGCTTTCTTTTTATAATACAAATTATCTAACTAATTAGGTTAAAATTAAGGAAAACACGAAAAAGCCGCCGAAATAAAGCTTGCTCGATCGAGCAAATGACTCTGCTCGATCGAGCAAGGACACACTACGACTCGACCGAGCAATGTAGGTCTGCTCGATCGAGCAGCCTTCATTTTAGCTCGTTTCTTCGACTTTTCTTCATTTCTTCTCTTTTCTTCCTCGATTCCCGTGCCTAGCTTCTACGATCCAACTCCGCCATGCTCCATATCATCTCAAAAAGCTCCAAATGCATCCAATCTGCATTAAAACATTACAAAAGCGGTAGAATCGATATTCTAGCTAAAATAGCATAGAAATAAGCAAGGAAAGATGGTAAATCGAGTAAAATGCGTCTAAGGGAGGCATAAAATATGTATATAAATAATGATCATCAGCAACACCGCAATAACGCTACAGTAACACTAGAGTAACACCACAACAACAATACAGTAACACTACAATAACACTACATTAATAATAGAGTAACACTACAATAACACTAGGCTAACATAGTTGAAAAACTTAGCATGTGTTGTTCCATTATTTCTCTATTGTTAACCCGTGTTACTCTATTATTACTCTAATGTTATTGTTACCCCAATGTTAATCCATGTGTTACTCTTGTTTTAGTCTATGTTATTCATATATTATTCATGGAGTTATTCTTGTGTTACTATGTGTTATTCAAATGTTACTCTGTGTTATTCTAAATGAGGGAACAATAATGAATCGGATAACAAATAGTACTAAACGAGAGTTCAGTATGAATCAAAAGTGGCTAAATAAAGTGTAATCAATTGGTCAAGTAATCTTTCTTAAGCAAATAAGTGACTATATTGGCCGTGTAAGTCCATTGTTACACTATTGTTACCATATGTTATTCCATTGGTACTCTATTGTTAACATGTGTTACTCTATTGTTACTATAATGTTATTGTTAAACCAATGTCACTCTTGTGTTAGTATGTGTTCTTCATGTGTAATTTATATGTTACTCTTATGTCACTTTGTGTTATTCATATGTTACTCTTGTGTTACTTTGTGCTCTTTTTCCTAATTATTAATGCTTTGATAAATGTAAAGTACACTCAACACGGGGAAATAGGAAAAAAGGATGTATAATTATTTGTTTTTTTTTAAACGACTTGTAATACGAAAGAGATGATTAAAATGCAAAATTTCATAGCCAATGCGGGAGTTGAACCCACATCTCGTGCACGACACAATGCTCTACCATTTGAGCTAAATGGCTTTTGATATTAATAAATCGAAGTATCTTAACATAATATGGTGTGGTTGAATGTCAAAAGAAAAGCTCAACAATGGGGAAAGTAGAGAAAGATAAAGGAGATGACATTAAATGTGTTAGCTTTGGCAATAAGAGTATAAGATAAAACAAAATGACCAGGGAAACTAGCTAAGTCTTGATTAAATCCCCAAATTATTAGACTAATAACCAGGAGAAACACCTTCACTCATAGGTCTATGTATTTTTGATTAAAATATGATTTACTTACCTAATTAAAGCCCCAAATTATTAGAGAAAATTTTAACCATGGTTGAAACGATCAAATATTAGTGTGCTACCCGCTAGTAGCTGTCACGGCAAGTTAACTCTTAAATCTGCATAAGCCAAACTATGTTTGTTCAACTAGGCTTTTCTAGCTAAAGTCGGTATTGCTATTATTATTTCAAATGATAAACTTGAGCAACACCTAATTACTACAATCATATCATTATTAATGACATCTTTCGTCGCTCAGACCAAATTATCTTTAGCATTCAATGCTAATCAATGCTCAGTTTTAACCATTTTTCAGATGTTATAGTCTTTAAATTTGACTAACTCCAACAATATCAGTTTGACCAATCATCTTTGAGAGTTTATTTTGCTGACACCAAATACAATCATCTGATGGGCAAAAAGGAATCGCAACAGGGTCCGATGCAGCCTGAAGCATGAGGCGTGTTACAGTATAGGGGAAGAAATTGGTAGAAGATGCCCAATAGTTATTAGTTAATATCATAGACAAAAGGAATGCAATTTAGAAAAATTTATAATCTGGATCAACCTGTTTTGTGACAACCCTCGCGAATGCGGAAATATAAAACATACAAGCATGTGAAATAATATGCGGAAATACGGTATTTTAAAAACTTTTATACATGCAAGATAGATAAAACGAGCAGTGTCAAAATATTACAAACTAAGTACGATATACAACAAAGAGACGGGGTCTCTTAAAATGTTAGCAAAGAACAAGTGTTTAGCAAAACTAGCTAATATCGTCTAGAGGTGAAACTTCCAGGGACAACGCCCGCTAGCTCACACCCGAACCCAAAATAGCATAAGCAAAAAGCCATCCATGCAAGCAACCTGTTCATTCATGAAAAACATGAACGCCACAATCAGTGGGGAGTAACTCCGGGTTCTCCCAGCCATATCACATTAAACGTACATAGAAGGAAATACAAAAGTAAATCATGCATATATAGATATACATGTGAGATACGATAAGGATAGATAGGCAATTCGATAATTAAAGATAAGAGCATATGGAATACAAATCCAAATCCATCATGTTATACAAAGACTCGGGGAAGACACTCTTAGGCAACCGAATACGCTCACTAGGGTTGCATCTCACCGTTAGCGGTATAAGTTTGATAAGATTGAGACTCGACACACAAACCATGCTAAGTCATGCAATGACCATGAATAAATCCATCATGTTATCATCCATTCAAACAACCCAATACATAGACGGTGGCCAATCATGCAATGACCATGAATAATATCATGAAATCACGCATTCAAAGACGACGACACAAAGAAACGACATCTCTCACGGTAAATGAAACGCACTAGCATCGTGTACATGGCAAGTATGATTAAAAGGCATCCACGGGATAAAGCATTTCCCTGAACTCATACACGATGCTACATTTCGTATATGTAGACTAATTTCCTCCTGGTAGGAACGATAATTAAATGGCTCCTAATCTAAACCTGGCCAGATTCTCGGAATCACATTTTCCGATTCGACATGCGATAAAGCGTTTCGCATCCAAGACTCGGGCTTATAAAATATATGCCGAGTACCCCAAATTCGGTAGATCAATTCACGAAAGAGGCGGAAAAACAGATCAAGCCTCATAACATGCGGTACGCTACATGCAAATAACACCACCTCGCAAGTACACAACATTTGACGGCCGGGTCGATCAACGCATAGCGTTCAACTCCCAACAACGTCGTCGTATGCCCACTACACATGCAATTAAGCAGTAGGATACCTCTCCGTTCCGAAATTCCAGCCTTACGAACGGGAAGGTAGCCAAGGGAATGAGAGTACAAAGCACAAGACAAAACCGTGCTCAAACCGTATCATTTGTAAAAACCGACTCAAAGGGGGACATACCAAAAACCGTCACAAAACATGTGATACAAGCGAATAAGATATCATACATCCAAAACATAAATCGATACATGATACCCAAGCATTTAACCAAGTTTAAGAAGCATAATAAATAAGAAACATAGATAACTCTCCAAAACAACAAGTTTGGAAACTAACTTAAACAAGGGTTCACTTCAAACTGTCATAACTAGAGTTTTAGATATGGGAATGCAGAAATTCCAAGTCGAGGTGATATCTTATCCTCTTACGGTTCCAACGAGTGGTCACAAGCCCAAAACAAGCAAGTAACAAAGGAGATATGAGCATTCTACCAAAAAGGGTCGGTGCTGTGAATTTGCACGAGTCCACCCGAGAACAACAACACTATTTCTATCATTTCCAATTTTCATAATTCACTTCTATCAACTATCAACAATCAATATTCATCATCAACAATCCTCAACTAACAACAATCATCATCAAAATCATAATTTCTAAGCTTTCTAATTGTATTCTAAATACGAACTCTAACATGGAAATCATGTAAAACACGTAAATGATATCGAGTAACCCTTCACCGTTACCTTTACGCGTATTTAAACGGTTACTAAGCTTTCCTAGTAGTCTCCACCTACAAACAAGTAGATAATAAAAGAGGAATATCATCCACCTTGAGAAAGACGGATAATTTAAAAAGCGAGAAAGACGGTAATTTTATTACCAATACGGATAGAGGAAGCTAAGAGGGGAAGAATAAGACGAACTTACGTGAATTTGAGCAAGAAATGAAGGCGTAGTGACGATTTGAAGACGGATCAAAAATGGAGGCTAGGTTTTGGGTTTATGTGGTGAAGAAGAAGGAGATGTAGTTGTGAGGAAATGAATTAGGTTTAGGGTTTGAGGGAGTATAAGTAAGGGTGAGTCGGAAAGTCAACAAAAGTCAAAGACGGCTTAAAAGTCAAGAAAATTCAAAGACGACTTAAAATTCAAGAAAAGTCAAAGACGACTTAAAATTCAAAAAAAGTCAAACTCGACTCAAAAGTCAAGAAAAGTCAAACTCGACTCAAAAGTCAAGAAAAGTCAAACTCGACTCAAAAGTCAAGAAAAGTCAAACTCGCCTTAAAACGGGATTTTCATGGAATCTCACAGAAATTCCAAATACGAACTCGGAACTTCTAAATTCGACTCGAAACATAAAAAGCTAATTTAAAACTTAAATTCGCTGAAAAGATTTCGTAAAATATTTCTACTCGAAAAATAGGGTACATTTCCGGGTGTTACAGAAGGGCTACAACTTTTTAGTTGAAGCCTTGAACAGATTCTGCAATGTAAATACTCAGGAAAGTAGAGATTTATGTAGGTTTTATTGCTTGTAAGACACACACACAAATGAAGACACAAAGGACTTGAATTGGACTTGTTGTTGTGTTGAAAGTTTCTGAATTTTATAAGAAAATGAAGTAAGAACAAGATAGTACTCTTCCAAAGCACAAAGCCAATGGATAGAGGTTGTGATGAATGACTCCAGCCACTCAGCAAAGACTCAAACAACACTCTTCTAGCACTAAGCAAAGAAGGGACTCAAGCACACAGCCATGAGTTTAGAAATTGGAAACAAAGGTTTCAATTTTTCATTCATTCATCAAATCTCCTTGCTTACAATAGGTAGCTTGGCTTATATAGGCCAAGGGTTTGCATCTCAATAGTTCAAGCTCATCTAAGGGCCAATATTGGCTTACAAAAGAGTACAATAAACAGCTACAACTCCTTACACAAATTGAATAACAAAAGCTAGAAAACAAAAGCATAAAGCATAAAGTAAGAAGATGGTTGGTCTTGTTCTTGTTGCCATGTGCTGTGAGTAGGTGTAGTCTTGGCCTAAAAGGACTCAGAAATGTGACTAGAATTCAGTCCATGTCGGGGCTCATAACAATGCACAGCTGCAAAGGAACAACAGTCCAAGGAAGGACCACTAACTGTCGCTTTCTATGTTCAGAACTTGTTTCTTGCATTTTCTCTAAGGCAAAAGTCCTATTAAACTGAAACAAAGCTTGGCTTTCTTCTTTTAATAACATAAGGACTCTTTTAGGATCAATAGCAACCTTTGGACGTGCCACTCAAAGCATTTGGAAAGACAGAAATGAACTTGATGCCAGCAGCTGCCAAACAGACTTTCAGGAGCATCCCTGAAATCAGACTTGTCTTTCAGGCTTCATAACTCTTAGCTTAGGATGAATCTTGATCCTCATGATATCTCATTTTTAATATATAGATGTTAGCTTTCATGTCACAAAGAATGAGAACCAAATTATATCTGGAACTTTAGATATTGAGGTTTGAGTACAAACAGGTCACTGATAGCATGTGCTGTAAACGTTCAGCATTCAGGGGCATCTTGCAGAGGCTGTAGTTTCCAGCACAAGTAGAATTAGGAGTCTCATGAGTAGCCAAATTGAAGCTATATGATTTAGCTTCCTTTGTCATTTGGAATCATGCAAAAATAGTTCCTGGAACTTCAGTTATAAGCCTTTGAGTGACAACAGGTCAATTCTGAATATCCTGCAGTTTTCCTGTACATCAGCATGAACTTCAAAAAATCATATCCCCTTCATAAGGTTGATTAAAAATGCCCATGATGACTCAAATGAAATCTAATGAAGTTAGCTTTCATATCCAAAAGGAATCAACCAAAAATATCCAGCCAATGTTAAGTTATTCAGCCTTGAGTGTTGACAGGTCATTTTGTCAGAAAACGAGATGCATCATGTATGCCAGTCTTTGAAGGCTGATTGTGAAAACTATACTCATTGAACCTTCATGATTCCAACTCCACATGAAAGTAGACATCTTCAAGATTCTAAAAATATAATGAATACAAAAAGTTACCAAGTATAGCTCTAGATATTGTCAGTTGAACTTAGGCCTGAAATGCTGAAACAGTTGGAGACTTTCAGATTGGTTAGGTGATTTTGCTTAGAATTGCATTCAATTGAGGAGCTTACTTAGACAGTCCCATGGACTGTTCTATTAGGGCAAAATGAGTCACAATGCAACAATTTTTGTTGCAAACTCCCTTTGTTGAAAAAAAATTGTCCTCAAATTTTGTAGTGAAGGCAAAATTTTCAGATTCCCCATACATGCTCTATCACCAATAATCTCCAATAATCTTAGCCTCAATTGTTCTCTTCCGGGATCAAATATCAAAACAAAGTGCCTAGGCACTAGAAGGATACACAGTTCAGGCTTGAGAGATCCTTGCGTGCACTCCATACTCTCATTACCAAGCACAGGCAGCCCATATGCATAAATTTCTACACCCAAATGACACCAAACACCTTCCAAGATTCTGGTTTTGAACTTCTTATAGCAAGGAATGCAATAGGTATGATTTTGTACCTTTAAGCATGAAACCGAACAAGTACCTCCTCTTGCTTCACCCTTACTAGAATCCCAACACATCTCTTCTTCAAAGGAGCTTAAGAAATCATCCATCTTAAGGCTTAGAGGTTGCTGCAACTTCTTGTTTATGGACAGCTCTAATGGACTCAAGTAAATGCTTGAGCAAACACTTAGTTCAGCCTCTTGTCTTTTCTCTTTAACAAGGACTTGTGTAGATTGTGTGTGGGCTGATTCTTCTTCCTTTGGGGGTGTAAGGACATCACATATACTTACAACAAAATTTGTTAGAATTGCAGGTTCAACACACACATTGTCCTTCACCATAACATCAATACAAGGCTTCTTAAGAACTTGATCTTCATCATTTTCATCCAAAGCAGCCTCCACACATGCTAAACTGTTCTTGAATACCAAGTTCTTATCCACCCTAGTGTTGACTATCGTCCCCTCAACACACACAGCCAATTGATACATTTCATCGAATGTATATTCCATTTCCAAATTAATGTGTTGTGAAATTTCAGATTTCAACCCATGGAAAAATCTGACTCCCTTTTGGACAATCTCAACATTCATATCACAAATAAAGTGTAATTCCTCAAACAACTTGGCATATTCACGAACACAAAATGAATTTTGCTTAAGGGCTTTAAGTTCAGTCCATAAATCATTCATGACAGAAGAAGGAAGAAATTTGGATCTCAAATATGAATCAAGTTTAATCCAAGACTTTATCCTACTTTTCCCTTCCATTTTTCTTGAAAGGTTAAGAGTATTATACAACAACAAAGCAAAGTCCTTTAAACATGGCACAACCATTTCACACTTCCTAGCATCAGAAAAGCAATTGTCCTTAAAATAACATTTGACTTCATACAACCAAGACACAAATGTTCTACTGTCACTACCATCAAAGATAGGAAGTAATGAGGCTTTACCTAGGCCTTCACGGGCAGGATATGAGTCCCAACACCCAAGCATCTGTTTGAGTTCATTTTGAAGTAAGTGTGATGGTTTAGCATGGTTCCGATCTCCATATATAGTTGCTGCAACTTTGCTGTCTTTTTCAACTTTGGCTCCTCTTGTTAATGCCTCTAACTTCTTCTTGGCATCTTCCAAGGACTTGGGAATGGAGTCAACATCACTAGGCACCATTCTTGGACATGGAATATAAGGTATATCTGTAGATGCTACTGATTTACCCATCAAAAATCAGATTGCACAAACTCATGAAAACATCTTGTAAGTTTAATAGTAGCAGCAGCAAGACTAACATAAGCATTCGATAATCAAACCAAAGCTCTTATAACCAATTGCAATGTAAATACTCAGGAAAGTAGAGATTTATGTAGGTTTTATTGCTTGTAAGACACACACACAAATGAAGACACAAAGGACTTGAATTGGACTTGTTGTTGTGTTGAAAGTTTCTGAATTTTATAAGAAAATAAAGTAAGAACAAGATAGTACTCTTCCAAAGCACAAAGCCAATGGATAGAGGTTGTGATGAATGACTCCAGCAACTCAGCAAAGACTCAAACAACACTCTTCTAGCACTAAGCAAAGAAGGGACTCAAGCACACAGCCATGAGTTTAGAAATTGGAAACAAAGGTTTCAATTTTTCATTCATTCATCAAATCTCCTTGCTTACAATAGGTAGCTTGGCTTATATAGGCCAAGGGTTTGCATCTCAATAGTTCAAGCTCATCTAAGGGCCAATATTGGCTTACAAAAGAGTACAATAAACAGCTACAACTCCTTACACAAATTGAATAACAAAAGCTAGAAAACAAAAGCATAAAGCATAAAGTAAGAAGATGGTTGGTCTTGTTCTTGTTGCCATGTGCTGTGAGTAGGTGTAGTCTTGGCCTAAAAGGACTCAGAAATGTGACTAGAATTCAGTCCATGTCGGGGCTCATAACAATGCACAGCTGCAAAGGAACAACAGTCCAAGGAAGGACCACTAACTGTCGCTTTCTATGTTCAGAACTTGTTTCTTGCATTTTCTCTAAGGCAAAAGTCCTATTAAACTAAAACAAAGCTTGGCTTTCTTCTTTTAATAACATAAGGACTCTTTTAGGATCAATAGCAACCTTTGGACGTGCCACTCAAAGCATTTGGAAAGACAGAAATGAACTTGATGCCAGCAGCTGCCAAACAGACTTTCAGGAGCATCCCTGAAATCAGACTTGTCTTTCAGGCTTCATAACTCTTAGCTTAGGATGAATCTTGATCCTCATGATATCTCATTTTGAAGATATAGTGTTAGCTTTCATGTCACAAAGAATGAGACCCAAATTATATCTGGAACTTTAGATATTGAGGTTTGAGTACAAACAGGTCACTGATAGCATGTGCTGTAAAAGTTCAGCATTCAGGGGCATCTTGCAGAGGCTGTAGTTTCCAGCACAAGTAGAATTAGGAGTCTCATGAGTTGCCAAATTGAATCTATATGAGTTAGCTTCCTTTTTCATTTGGAATCATGCAAAAACAGTTCCTGGAACTTCAGTTATAAGCCTTTGAGTGACAACAGGTCAATTCTGAATATCCTGCAGTTTTCCTGTACATCAGCATGAACTTCAAAGAATCATATCCCCTTCATAAGGTTGAGTAAAAATGCCCATGATGACTCAAATGAAAGCTAATGAAGTAAGCTTTCATATCCAAAAGGAATCAACCAAAAAATATCCAGCCAATGTTGAGTTATTCAGCCTTGAGTGTTGACAGGTCATTTTGTCAGAAAACGAGATGCATCATGTATGCCAGTCTTTGAAGGCTTATTGTGAAACATATACTCATTGAACCTTCATGATTCCAACTCCACATAAAAGTAGACATCTTCAAGATTCTAAAAATATAAAGAATACAAAAAGTTACCAAGTATAGCTCTAGATATTGCCAGTTGAACTTAGGCCTGAAATGCTGAAACAGTTGGAGACTTTCAGATTGGTTAGGTGATTTTGCTTAGAATTGCATTCAATTGAGGAGCTTACTTAGACAGTCCTATGGAATGTTCTATTAGGGCAAAATGAGTCACATTGCAACAATTTTTGTTGCAGATTCGGTCATCTATTATCCGTAAAATGGGCAGAAATGTGATGGTAGTGTGCTGAAAGTTTATGAAGATTTATGAAAGATTGGTATTATCTATAATTTTATTGCTTGATTCCATTCTTGTGATTAAGGTATGTTCTTGTGACTTTACTTTACAAATATTTTTGTGAGATGAATATAAAGGTTTGGTCAATTATGCCTTAATGATTGGATTGTTCTAGCTACTACTTTATTTGGTAAGACGCGATTAAATGTCATATTTATTATCTTGGTAAAATTATTTTTTATAATTGATTTCAAGAATGTTTGATTGAAATAGTTCCAAGATTTTGATTGACAAGTAGTTAGAATGATTGAGTGTTGTTGTTATGCGTATAATATATTTATATTGTAAAATATTTTCCACACATTTGGATCAATTAATTATTTTTGCTTATGAGATGAATAAAAATTGATACTTGGGTAATGAACCATATGTGGGGGTTAAATATTTTGCGTTTCAATTGATATATTATCTTTGATATATTTGTGTGACAAACAAATTGGAAGATTATTTGTCAAAGCTTCATAAAATTAGATTATGGAGATTAAATTATCGTGTACGATTATATGATGATATCTAAAAGTTGAGATAATTAATTAAATGAATAAGGCGTATAGCTTGTTTGAACGATTGTGTTTGTCACTAATTTGTGGTGTGACAACATGTGGGGGAAGATGTTCAACTTATCATTTAATACAATTATTCATGGAGTTTAAAGTTATACTTGATACTTTATAATATGAGAAGAGTATAAGTGTATCTATAATAAATATTTTGTGTGTTAAGGGCATATAATAAGATGATTATATGTTTTATGCGTACTAAATTGAACCAATATATTTTATTGGTTATGCGAATCAATAATGGTCGTGTAAGGTTCAATTAATTATATTACATTTGAAATATATCACACTATATGAGATTATGATGATTGTTATGATGTGATTAAGGATTTAAATTCTTTTTTTGCAAAATGTGGATTTGCAAAAAGAAAATATAAGTGAACAATCATCGAGGTTTAATTTGTTGTTCTTTAATATAAGAATGATGATGTATATTTGTTCTTTTAAATGACGTAAGAGTGGAGCTCTATATTAAAGAAGAACAATGTAGCTTATGAGTTATATGCTAACATGTTTTTACTATTATGAGAAGTCTAACGTATATATTCATCGTTGACTCAATCTAGCTTATGTTCTTAGTACATTTTGTTTGTGTGCTCATTATCGAAAATTGTTCGTTTGGTGAGGCAACTAGATGCAATATTGAGAGTTGCACAATGTTGAATATCTAGAAAGATATTTGATGGAACAAAAGGTAATAGTTGACGAGATTGAGATCTATGGTGAGTAGATTTTCACCTTTTCAGGATTTTCTTTAAGTCTATTGAGAAAACTTTTAAAAGTTTATAACCTTGTCTATTGTGTAGATATATTTTTGCTTTTAACTTTACAGATAAGATGTAGGATGATTGTGAAGCAATTACCTAATTGTGGGGGCATTATGTTTTGCTTAATGTTTATATTTAAAATGATGCTAATTTCAACTTGATATTGCTAAAAATGATGTGTATAGTGAATTGCGGATTTACACATTATGCAAATTTGAGAAAGTTGACTGAGAATAAAACGCTCACAAATGATTTTTGTGAAATTTGAAGTGGAGCATGTTATTTATAAAATTAATGGACTAATGAAGAAATAAGTCCTAAAGTTGTATGTCGAGGGGAATGGGGTTAAAGCCTATTGGTTGAGGAATTTGTGGTGGATACCGAAACTTGCTTATGCGAAGGTGGTCTAACGAAGCCATAGAGAGACTCACACTTGTGTACACAGCCCATTCCTATGACATGTACACTATTTTGGATGGTTGAGCTTATAGCTCTTAATGGTCTTATAGCCCAATTTTGGGTGGTCCTTGTGAGACGGACTTGATGAGATCACCGTAATGATGGAGGTTGAGATATTTCTGTTAATGAATCTATATCCCTATGTTTGGGTGGTCCTGTTGAGAAGGACTTGATGGATTCACCGACTCCTATGTTGAGAGGTTGAGCCTTAGAGCTCTTAATGATTCTATAGTTCATATGTGAGTGGTCTATGTGGAGATAAACTTGATGGAATCACCTAAGTGAGTGTAAAGGATTGGCCTCCTTCTATAAGAGTCTAGGCTATATCTCTAGAGCACTCATAAGAATCCCAAGGTTCATTTGGCCATAAATTTGTTGGATTGTATCGCGGAACTCGTTTGGAACTTAAGGTTAGATATGTGAGTGAAATTTACCCCGGAGTCTAGGATTTCAAGATGCGTTCACTCTCTAGATGATGAAAGAATTGGTTCATTTCACTAACGTATTAGTTCAAGTCGAAAGACACTACTACTTAAGTATCGATCCTTATTAATATGCTCAAAATTCTTATCTATCCTTTGCATTAGTGGGGGATTGTTGGAAGTAATGCTAAGGCTAGCAATGTTGTCTAAATATATTGTATTAGTGAGATGCCTTTCAATGCCTCGTAGGAGAATCTCTCTACTAATTGCATGGTTATAGCCGATAACTACATGTTTATAGTGGTGGTTATGCCATTAACTTAGTAATTATGGTGCTAATTAATCACTTTGATATTTTGGCTTTCCTCTCCTATCACTATAAATATGAGAAGGTTGTAGTCATTTTAGATATACATCTTCCATATCATCTTCTTCTTCTCTATGTTAATTTTGAGCATACCATATAGTTCCAACTCCTAATCGTTGAGTACATAACTTTTAGGAGTGTTGTGTGACCTTGGGGGACGACGCCTATATCAATTTGTACCATAGTCGGGGCGATTTCGTTTCTCATTCAGTGGCCTCCATACCACGACACAACAACATCTATTCTCTAAATATATCTCGCCCCTATAGTGACTATATTTCCAACAGTCCTTGTATTGTTTCTTGTGGGGGGAGTGTTGGTAGAAATAGTAAGTCTTTTAAATTCTTTAATATGTGGATTAAGGCTGATGGCTACCATGATATTGTTAAAAGTGTCTGGCAAGCTAATGTTTTGGGGACTGCTATGTTTAAGGTTGTTAAAAAGCTTAAGATGTTGAAGCCCCATCTCAAACAGCTCAACAGGGATTTATTCTCTGATGTTGAAAGGAATACTGGGGTTGCTCTTAAATTTCTTATTGATACTCAGATTCAACTCCAGCAGGATATTACTAATCATGCCTTGATGGATAAGGAGAGGCAGTTAAGGGAGTCTTATGGCTTGCTGGTTGGTGCTCGTGATGAGTTCCTTAGGCAGAAGGCTAAGGCTGGTTGGGCTAAAGAAGGAGATTCAAATTCCATTATGTTTCATCGGGCTATTAGACAGAGACAGGTTCATAATAAAGTTGTGTTTATTAAAAATAGCTTAAAAGATGAGTCTCATACTCCTGATTTAATTCTGCAAGCTTTTGTGGACTATTATCAGAACTTTCTTGGTAAGAATGCTGCTACTTCTGAGTTTTACTGCAGTGTTTCTATGCAAGGAAAGGTGGTGAATGAGAATGAGTGGGACTCTATGTGTATGATTCCAACAATGGGGGACATTAAGGAGGCAGTGTTTTCTATTCCTAATGAGAAGAGTCCTGGACCTAATGGGTTCACTAGTGGTTTCTACAAGGCTTCCTGGAATTATATTAAGGTGGATATCTGCTGTGCTGTGAAGGAGTTCTTCAGGAATGGTCAGCTACTAAGGCAAGTGAATTGTACTAATCTTGTACTTATTCCTAAAGTGGATAGTCCTATCTCTGTTTCTGAATTCAGACCAATTTCTTGTTGTAATACTATATATAAAGTCATCTCAAAGCTCTTGTGTGATAGAATGAGTGCAGTCTTGCTTTGATTATAGATCCTGCTCAATGTGCCTTTATAAAAGGAAGAAGTATACTTGGGAACATTTTAATTAGTCAAGATTTGGTAAGGATGTATAAAAGGAGAAATGCTTCACCTAGATGTTTGATGAAGATAGATCTTAGGAAAGCTTATGATTCTGTGGAGTGGGTTTTCCTTGAAAAGATGTTGTTTGCTCTTAATTTTTGCAACAGGAGTACATGATCAAGGCAAGACACAAGCCCAAGACAGACAGAACAACATCACTCAAGACAACAACAACAAAGAAACCAACACCATGACTAGCTATGACAATGCCTTATTCAGTCCATATGACAAGGCCTTATTCAATCCAAGTGAACACCATTTCATGTCAGCAAAAACAACACCACACCAGCCAGAACAAAGCCTAGCCATCCACTTCCCAAGACTTAGCCAAAACAACACACAGCCAACAACAAAACAAACCCAACACAACAACAACAACCTTCAGCAACAACCAGTCAGTCACAGTCTTTCTAAACAGGGTCCATGGGGCCTTATACACTCAAACAAGCCTAACCAGTGATCAATCTTAGTCCTAGGGAGGGTGCTCTACAACTTTGACCAGGATTTCTTCTCCAGGAAATGCACACAACAAAAGTTAGCTTAGGGACAAACTCAAACTGTCCAGAATTCAGCCCTTTTTGCAGTAGTTCAAATGTCACTATCAAACTTTCCTATTTTGAACAAACCAGCTCGAGGATCTTTTAGAAGACCCTTTGGCATTCATCCTACTCCAGTCTGGCTCAAGAACCAAGCTTGAAAGTCCACTCCTTCACCAGATCAACCCAAGCAAACCAATTAAGTCAGATTGTCTTATGTGAACTGCTTTTTCTACTTTATTGCTTTACTCTAAACAATGTAGCTGTTATTTCTGTTTCTTTTGTAAGCCAACTATGGCCCTAGATGTAATGAACGAGTAAGATGTAATCTCATTGCCTATAAAAGGCTTATTCCTAATGAATGAAAGGCAGATTTGAAGTAAACACAAAAACTGAAACCTTTGTTTCTGTTATTTATCTCTTGGCTGTGTGCTTGAGAAACTTCCTTTGATGTGTGCTTGGAAGTGAGCTTAGACCCTTAGCTGTGTGCTGG
The DNA here is from genome assembly GCA_022085475.1 of Heliosperma pusillum. Taxonomy (NCBI): domain Eukaryota; kingdom Viridiplantae; phylum Streptophyta; class Magnoliopsida; order Caryophyllales; family Caryophyllaceae; genus Heliosperma; species Heliosperma pusillum. The sequence continues at coordinate 24,230 of JAIUZE010010221.1, forward strand.
GATCAAGGTTCAACCCTCAATCATTGGCTTTGTGCTTTGGTTAAGGTTCTATCTCCTCTTTTCAATATTCAGTCCAAACAAAAACAGAGCAATTTCTAAGTGCATAGCCTTGGTTCTATTTGTAGTTGTTTTTAGCTTATTTTCTAAGTATTTACATTGCAATTGGTTATCAGAGCTTTGGTTTGTGAGTTCATTTACCTAACTACATTAAAAACACAAAATCAACCATGAGTGAAGAGAGAATTACAGGTCTTGAAAACACAGTTCAAGGTCTTGTCAGAAATGTGATGGAAGTCTCCAGGTCTGTCAATGAACTTCTTGAGGGCCAACAGAACAATGACACAAGAGGAGGCAGAGGTCGAGGAAGAGGAGTACCTTTCCCACAAGGTGGAGGAAGGAGGAGGCAACCTGTAGATCAATTTGAAATGTCAGACTCAGATGGCTCAGATCAAAGTCTTCTCAGACACCAAGACAAAGACATAAAGGTAGAAATCTCTGACTTTCTAGGTAGCATGAACCCTGATGATTTCCTAGATTGGTTGAGGTCTGTAGAAACAGTCTTTGAGTTTAAAGGATACACTGATAGAAAGGCTTTTAAGGTTGCTATCATGAAACTAAAAGGTTATGCCTCATTGTGGTATGAAAATATGAAAACCTTGAAGGTTAGGGAAGGAAAAGAACCTGTTAAGTCATGGCTCAAACTGAAAAAGAAAATAAGGCCTAAGTTTGTCTCTAGGGACTACACTCAGGACATGTTCATTAAGCTCATTCACCCACTACAAGAAAACAACATTCAGGCGACTGATATTGGCGACTGATTTCCGTCGCTAAAATGAATTTGGCGACTGATTTCAGTCGCCAAGACCTAGTCGCTGTCATTAGTCGCCAAAAAACATTCGGGCGACTACTTTTAGTCGCCAAATTTGGCGACTGAAAAAATAGTCGCCAATTGTGAAAAATGGCGACTGAAAAACATTCGGACAAGTTTTCTTGTAGTGACCTGAAACAAGACCAAAGGCCTGTAGAATCTTATCTGAAAGACTTTGAACAACTCACACTGCAATGTGAGGTTGTTGAGACATCTGAGCAAAAGATAGCAAGGTTCTTAGAAGGTTTGGATGAGAGGATAGCTAGTAAAGTCAGGCTACAAAATGTATACTCCTTTGAGGAAGCTGTCAACTTGTCTTTAAGGGTAGAAAAGTTGGGGAAAGGAAAAGCCAGTGCCTCTAAGACATCTGCTAGAACCCCTACCTTCAAACCCTTTGTAGGAGTCAAGATAGGAGAACCTGTGGTTCCTACTAAGACTCCTTTCAACCCTGATAAAGGCAAGGCTGTTGATGCAGGCCAAAGACAAACTACCCCTCTCAAAAAGTGTTTTCAATGTCAAGGATATGGACATTTTGCTAGAGAATGTCCATCTAAAAGAGCTCTGAGCACCCTAGAAGTAATTCATTGGGGAGAGGATGAGGTGTTGGTCTGTGATGATGAAATGGAAGAGCCTGAGATACAGGCTAGTGAGGAGTTGATAGAGCCTGATGCTGGGTTAAGTTTGGTAACATGGAGGGTAATGCATGCTCAGCCTCAGCCCTTAGAAGAGGACCAGAGACACCAGATCTTTAGGACCAGATGTACTATCAAGGGTAGGGTCTGCAATCTCATTATTGATGGTGGAAGCTGCACTAATGTGGCCTCCAAAACCCTGATAGACAAACTAGCCTTACCCACCAAGGACCACCCCCTACCTTACAAATTCAGATGGTTGAACAAGGGAGATGAGATTAAGGTGGATAAGCAGTGTATTGTACCTTTCTCAATTGGTAAAGGGTATGTTGATGAAAGTTTGTGTGATGTTCTACCTATGGATGCTTGTCACCTCTTGCTGGGAAGGCCATGGGAGTTTGATAGGGATGCCATTCACTATGGAAGGGACAACACCTACACTTTTAAGTATGGGAAGAAGAAAATCACCCTGACACCTTTACCACCTGCTTCAAAGATGAACTCAACCCCCATGAGTGAGGCTTCCAAGGAAGTCATGTTGATAAGTGAGTCAGAAATAGTACAAGAGTTAAGTGAGTTACAACATGTGTACATACTGCTTGCCAAGGAGACTGGGATAAGCATGGTTGATATCCCTGAAGACGTCAAGTCTTTTCTAGAAACTTATGGTGATGACTTTCCTACTGAGCTCCCTAGTGGACTGCCACCA